>PVHX01008728.1:24922-81490 GCA_004024805.1 Geosciurus inauris
ATAAAACATAAAATAGGGCTGGGGATGTGGTTGACTGCCACTGAGTTCAATCTCCAGTACCAAAAAAAAAAAAAAAAAAAGGAAATAACTAGAGAAATCCACCTCCTCCTAGAGTTTTAAAAGTAGCTGACAAGGGCAAATAAGCCATTAAGATTATAAGGGCAGCCGGGCGCAGTGGGCACGCCTGTACTCCCAGTACTTTGGGAGGCTGAGACAGGAGAATTGCGAGTTCAAAGCCAGCCTCAGCAACAGTGAAGGGCTAAGCAACTCAGTGAGACCCTGTCTCTACATAAAACACAAAATAGGGCTGGGGGATGTGGCTCAGTGGTCAAGTACCCCTGAGTTCAATCCCCGGCACCAAAAAAAAAAAAAAAAAAGATTATAAGGGCAGCACCAACATTTATGAAACACATACTAGGGCTTTCAACCAGGCCAAGTGCTTTTCCATGCATGATGAAGGATGGCATACACACAGTGAGCACCTGGGACAAGGTAGGCATGGTTCCAGCCTTTATACTAACTAACATCACCTATATGAGGTGGATAACAGCATCATTCCCAGTCTATAGATGAGGGGACTAAGACACAGAGAGGTTAAGAACTTGCCCAGGATCCATCTGCTAGATGTGGACCCAGGCAGTCTGGCTCCAATGTGTAGGGTCTCACCACTACCCCATACCATCTCTCTGAACCAAGTGTTCTAGACACTGGGTCTCTGGTTGGGATTCACCTGTATCGATGCAGAGTCAAGCAGAACAACTTGCAGAGCCCTTTCACTGCTCCCTCTGGCAGATCTGAAACCCAAGATCACACAGAAATTGATCAATAAAAGACGAAATGAGCATCTGCCTGAACCAGGATTTTGCCAGGCAGGGTCTCGGCTAGTGGATACTGACATTCCCCACATGTGGGATAAAATCCCCAGGAGGAAACAACAACAAAAAATTCGACCCTATCCTCATTTATAGAACATATTGGGGAACCTGCTATTTTCTCATGAATTGTGGGAGAATAGCACTGTTTCTGGAAATAGGAATTAAGAGTTTAGTTGTTACTGGCTCCTTTCTGCCCTCTTCAGAACCACAAAAATATAACTCATGTCAGTTAAAAACAAAACATTTTTAAACTATTCCATGTTCAAGGTAGTTTTAATTCCCCCCCTAGGGTAATAAAAATGCATCCATTAGGAAATTAAGCTCTTGGTTTTTATTTTTGGAGAAGTAGCAGAACTTTCATTTCAATGAAATTAGGCCTAGATAACTTGATTATACAGGCATTATGTTTGCAAACCTTTGCAAATCTATTGTGGGTTAAATTAAACCACTGACTCAAAAAAAAAATTAGACCCTAGGAAAATACCTAGAACAGAAAAGCTTTAGGGAGACATTTGCTAAATGAATAAAACAAAGGAAGTACAAGTGGTTTCAAAACAGTCTATGCTCTCCGTGCAACAGGGGTTGGAAAGTTCTGGACTATTCTGATCCTTGTTTTAGATGCTGGTTACATGACATGTTAATTTGTAATGATTCAAGCAAGCCGCTTGCTTACAATACATGTACCTTTCTTTATGTATCCCAATAAATGGTTCAAAACACAGTAGAGGGCTGGGGTTGTGGCTCAGTGGTAGAGTGCTGGCCTTGCACATGTGAGGCACTGGGTTCAATCCTCAGCACCACATAAAAATAATAAATTAAATAAAGGCATTATGTTCATCTGCAACTAAAAAAAAATTTAAAAATTAAAATAAAAAAAAACACAAAAAAACAGTACAAGCCAGGCATGGTGATGTGTACCTACAGTCCCAGATACCTGGGGATCTGAGGCAAGAGGATCAGAAGTTAGAGGTCAACCTGGATAATTTAGCAAGACCCTGTCTCAAAGAAAAGAGAAGCTGGTGGAGCATGCCTGTAATCCCAGCTACTAGGGAGGCTAAGTCAGGAAGATCCCAAGTTTGAGGCCAGCCTCAGCAATTTATGGAGACTCTGCCTCAAAAAAGGGCTAGAGGGGCTGGGGTTATGGCGCAGTGGTAGCGTGCCCGCCTGGCACGCGGGAAGCACTGGGTTCGATCCTCAGCACCACATAAAAATAAAATAAAGCTATTGTGTCCACCTACAACTAAAAAATAAAAAAAAGGGCTAGAGATGTAGCTCAGTGGTAGAGTGCCCCTGGATTCAATCCCCTATATCTCAAAGAAAGAAAAAGAAAGACAGCACAAGATAAAAGTATCATGATGGACTAGAAAAGGAAAGAGACCTTAACTGGAGTGGTTTCTGAAAGTTTGAAGTACCCTAAGCATGGCCTGTAGATTAGTAAGCAGGCTATGGAGATATGCAAAGGGAAGGCAGCACGTGCCCAGTGCTCTTAACAGCATGAGCAAAAACACAGGGCACTGAAAGGCAAGGCCCGCTATCCTCCAGCACTTCATCAGGGCTGCTCTAAGCACTTCACACTCATGAACTGACTTAACCCCCACAAAGAGGGCTCTGTTATTAATAAGCCCTCTTTAAGATGAAGAAAATGAGCAATAGGAATGCAAGCAGGCCAACCAGAAAGAAATCAGGCAGTTTCGTCAACCAAGAGCACCCAGGAATGTTAAAAAGCCAACATGTGACAAGTGCTATAGGCCGGACCAGAGACTGCAGACATAGGTGGGAGGCACCCAAGAGCAAGAGACCCATGAAGGGCTCTCACTGTGCCTGCATTCCAGGCACCCAAATGATGAAGGAGAAGTGAATCAGGTACAGGGAACCAGTTCCCCAGAGCTCTCAATACTGTATTGTCAATCTGATTTAGGGCTATGTCAGTACTTGAGGAAAAAAGAGTGAGAGTAAATAGGGCCAGAAACAGGCAGCGACTGCAAGAATGGCAAAAACAACAGCTAGTAGACCCTGCAAGTGCACCACAGCCAGGCGATGAGTCAAACAGCATCAGGCGTGATTTCACTCCTCACAACAACCCTGAGATAGGTACTACTGCCATATCTAGTTCAAAGAAAAGAGACAGGCTCAGAGAGTGAAGCGACTAAGGCAGGTCACACCACCTATATGTGGCAAAGGCATGGCTAAAGCAGAGACCGGCTGGGTCTCTCACCACTATCGAACTAGAAAAAAGTTCAGACGTGGGGGACACTGACACTGCCTCAGTGAGTCTCACATTCAAGTCTATGGAGATGGGACTGAGAGCCTAGCCTCAGGCTCAGGCTAGGCTGGGAGATGTGCACCAATGGCCCCCAGATTAGCCAGCGCTGAGAAAGTCCTCAACTCTTCCCCGTGGCTAGAAATATCTCACTCCATCTTTGGTTGACTTACTTGATTATCTGTGACCATAACAAACAGAGGCAAGAATCAGTATGCAACAGCCCCTTCTTGGACTCAAAAATTAGAATACTGAGAATTAACGATTTCATGAAGGAGTCAGTTAACTTTCTACAATCAACATGCACATCAAAGGCTAAGCACTTCACAAACACAGCTCACCCTGACTATAGAATTTCAGGGTGACAGAAGAGTAAAATCACCCTCAAAAGGTCCTGAGTAGTTCACAAACTTCACCCCTACAACTGGGAAAAAGTGAGGTACGTAGTAATCAGCAGTCATTTCGCATTATGTTGCAGGGCAATCTTTACTAATTAGAGCCATGTTGAGAAAGAAACCTCTGAGGAGGCCATAAACTCATACACTAACGATTAATACACAGGCACAGTTCTCAGAAGCTCACACACAGCAATTTACTTCATTTATACACCACTTCAACAAGCTTGGGTATGTTGCCCAGACAATAGCAGTTGAAAAGCATCAAAAGAGGACAGGGGTGGGCTGGGGTTGTGGCTCACTGGTAGAGCCCTTGCTTAGCATGTATGAGGCACTGGGTTCAATTCTTAGCACTGCATATAAATAACTAAAATAAAGGTTCATTGACAACTTAAAAAAAGGACAGGGGTGAAGAGTGATAGAAGCTGACAGACAGGAGACCTAACTCCACACAGTCATGGCTCTCAAACTTGAGCAAACACAGGAATCTCCTAGAGGGCTCAGGATCCACCCAAGGGCTTTCTGAACCCTGAGCTGCTGGGTGGAGCTAAGAATCTCTCTGACAAGTTCTGAGGCAATGCTGATGCTAATAGTCTAGGGACCACATTGTGACAACCAATGCTATACAAAAAAACAAATACATCAAGATGAAATTTTAAAAATTAATGAGGACTTGTTGAATGAAGGCAAAATGTTATTACACAGTCCCATAGGTCAGAGGGGGATCCCTCAGGAGGCGGGAACAGGATAACCAAATGTGCCTGGCATTTCCTAGCACATGCTCCCCAGACCCTAGGAAAGTAAGTTTTCAGCAAAAAAGAGGTTCAAGGAAAACACTGTATTAAAAACACACTTAAGGCTGGGGTTGCGGCTCAGTGGTAGAGCACTTGCCTAGAATGTGTGAGGCACTGGGTTCAATTCTTAGCACCACATAAAAAAATAAAAAAATTTAAAAAACACTTAATAGGACTGAGGATGTAGCTCAATGGTTGAGTGCTTGCCAAGCTTGTGCAAGGCCCTGAGTTCAAATCCCAGAATTGAAAGGAGGAAAAAAAAAGTGAGTGCAGTGGCATCCACCTGTAATCCCAACTACTCAGGAGGTTGGAGGCAGGGGGCTCTCAAGTTCAAGGCCAGCCTCAGCAACTTAGCAAGACCCTCTCTCAATATAAACCAAAAAGGTGAGGATACAGCTCAGTGGTAGAGCATGCCTGGGGTCAATCCCGAGTACTTCCCAAAAAAAAAAAAAAAAAAAGAAAGAAAAGAAGCCAGCGTGGTGGCACACACCTATAATCCCAGTGGCTCAGGAGGCTGAGGCAGGAGGATTGTGAGTTCAAACTAGCCTCAGCAAAAGCAAGGCACTAAGCAACTCAGCAAGACCCTGTCTCTGAATAAAATGCAAACAAGGGCTGAGGATGTGGCTCAGTGGTTGAGTGTCCCTGAGTTCAATCCCCAGTACCCAAAAAAAGAAACAAAAGAACACTTAATAACATCAAAAAAGTTTGTTGTATATGTCCCATATGAGCATGAGAAAACATGACATCTCCCAAATTTATTGGAATTCTTTACTGCTCAATCAGATCTGATACCATCTTGCTGACTTGCATGAACACATATTGAGGAAAAACTGTGCTCTAAGTCACAAGAATGCTTTTGTACCCATATTCTAAAGAAAGATTGTTGGGCCAGGCACAGCAGCACACACCTGTAATCCCACCTACTTGGGAGGCTGAGGCAGGAGGATCACAAGTTCAAGGACAGCCTCAGCAATTTAGCAAGGCACTGAGCAACTTAGCAAGACCCTATGCCAAAATAGAAAAATAAAAAGGGCTGAGGATGTAGCTCAGTGATAAAACACCCCTGGGTTGAATCCCCAGTACCAAAAACAAAAAGAAAGATTGTTGGTATCTTCTAGAAACACTTCCAATTGAAATGGATAAAACTATAAAAAGATTTGACACCTGAATGAAAAAACTCTTCACTAACCCAAATGTCAACTGTTTCAATGCAAATTATAACAAACAAAAAAAGTAAAGGCAGAAGTTGTGCAGAGCAAGGAAAAGATCACAGCTCTACAAAGAGAACACAAGTTATTTTTTAAATGAAACAGTATACAGGCAGTATGATGGTAAATAAATACCTTTTCCAGCAACACACTTCCCTAGTTCACTCAGGATTTCTCTCCGTTCCTTCACACTGGCTGTTGTTACCTTCCCTGCAAAACGCTTTAGTGTCTCGGAAACCTGTAAAGATCAAGCCCACAAAAAAAGTTTCACCAAGTAGACTACAGAACAATGAGTGTGCATGTGCATGCAAGCATGTATATGTGGGAATTGTGCACAACTGGCACTGGGGCTGGATAATTCTTTGTGGGAGTGGGTTGTCTCTATCCATTATAGGATTTTAGTAGCATTCTTGGTCTCTACCCACCAGGAGCCAGTAGCAATCCATACTCCTCCCCCAGCAGTTTTAACAAGCAAAATCTCCCAATGTTGTCAAATGTCTCTTGAGAGGCAAAATCATGGCCCAGTTGAGATACACTATTTTAATCCAGTCAGTCAATATAAATTGCTTAAACCTAGGCCAAAAAAGGAAGGCAAAAGGCAAAAACCTCTGGACAGAAAATATCTTTTCAGAACTACCCAAAACCTAGAGAAGCCGGGCGCGGTGGCTCAAGCCTGTAATCCCAGCACTTAGGGAGGCTGAGACAGGAGAATCGCGAGTTCAAAGCCAGCCTCAGCAATGGCGAGGTGCTAAGCAACTCAGTGAGACGCTGTCTCTACATAAAACACAAAAATAGGGCTGAGGATGTGGCTCAGTGGTCAAGTACCCCTGTGTTCAATCCCCAGTACCAAAAAAAAAAAAAAACCTAGGGAAAGTCTATGTGCCCAATATTTGACTTTTACATTACCCCACTTTAATGTCCCACAGGGGAATGTCAGTATCCTGGTCAGTCTAGCTGAGCACAAGTACACTGGCTAAAAGAGAAAGATTAAGAGGCTAAAGCCCAGTTCTGCCTCTAATTAGCTGCGGAAACTCAAGTCAAATAATGTCGTCTCCTCGTCTTCATTTATCCAGGACAGATTATAGCACCTATTTCATATGACCGCTGTGGAGATTAATGAGCTAGAGAAATACAGCATTTACTCATCTTGAGCACAAACTGGTTACGAACACTAACAAGACTGCAAGAGAACCATCAGTAGCCCTATCTCATTAGTGATAAAGGAACCACCTCCAAGAGGGGAAGTCACTGCTCAGAGTGGAGCCCAGAGTCAAGGCACCTGCATTTTTGAAACTAAACCTGAAACCAAATAAGTGTACAAACCGATGCCAAGTCTTTGGCTTTCAACATCCATCTGAGTTAACAGCTGCAGTCCCCGGCTAGGGACATAAGCATAACACCCAGGGAGGGGGGTAGTATGCATATATTTCTGAAAACCCAAGAAAATCTACTCCTGAGCAATATTCTATAAGCTACAATGTAGACAGGTTGTAGACAGGATGAGCAAGCAGTAGAGGACACGGTAACACATTAGTGCCATTATAGAATTTTTGAGGATATTTCACAGGCAGCTCTCATTAGTAACATAATTCAAGGAGTTGGAGAAATAAAATGAGGCTGCAGCCAGGCATGGTGGCACATGCCTTATAATTCCAGTGGCTGGGAGGCTGAGAAAGGAGTTCAAAGCCAGCCTATGCAACAGTGAGGTGCTAAGCAACTCAGTGAGACCCTGTCTCTAAATAAAATACAAAATAGGACTGGGGATGCGGCTCGGTGATTGAGTGCCCCCGAGTCCAATCCCTAGTACCCAAACAAAAAATAACGAGGCTGCGTTTTTCCTTTTTATGCTTATATTCCTGTTATAATTCTCTTGGCAATGAATAAACTGATGTCCAAACTTCCATATAAATAATTGTTTTAAGCCGGGTGCGGTGGCGCAAGCCTGTAATCCCAGCACTTTGGGGGGCTGAGACCAGAGAATTTTGAGTTCAAAGTCAGCCTCAGCAACAGCAAGGCGCTAAGCAACTCAGTGATCAAGCACCCCTGAGTTCAATCATCTGTCTGGTACCAAAACAAAAACTTTCAGTTGTTTCAATTTGATACATTTAAACAGACCAGGTATTTCAGCAAATTCTATTCTCCTGAAGGAATCTCTTTTGGTTTTGTCCTTCCACAATCTGGTAGGTGATCCTCTACAGTTGAAATCCAGTTTATCACCTGGAAAATGTACTCTTTTCTTATCTTCAGGTGAAGAATGAACATCCTCCATTCTGGGGAGTTCTTGCAAGTCTGAAACTGTTGTAGCCTCATACATGACCTAAGTTTGTCTAGACTCAGAATTCTAGGTTGCAATCATTTTTCTTCAGAATACAGAAGACATCTTTCCATTTAGTTCTAACTCTTGAATTGTGGTTGTCAAGTCCAATGTCATTCTTTTTTTATCTTTTTTTTTTGTACTGGCAATTGAATCCAAGGGTGGCTTACCACTGAGCTACATCTCCAGCTCTTTTTCATTTTGGGACAGGGTCTCACCAAGTTGCTGAGACTGCCCTTGGTGATCCTCCTGCCTCAGCCTCCCAAGTTGCTGAGATTTCAGGCATACACCACTGTACCTGCCTCCTGACTTTTGATCCCTTGGGTAAGACTTGATTTTTCTCCCTAGAAGTTTCTGGATTTTCTCTGTTTCGGGGCTCTAAAATTTCAGGATAACATACTTTGTTCTGAGTCCATTTTTACCCACTGTGCTGAGAACTTCTGGTCTAGAAACACATCCTTCAGTTAGGAGAAAGTTTCTTGACAATTTCCTTGAATATTCGTCCTATATTAGTGCTCACAGAGCAGTGGTCCTCTGCCCTACAGTCTCCACAGAGAAAACCTCTAGTCTTTTGCCAGTGCGGAACAAAAGATCTGGGAACCTGGGCTTGAGGTGTGGCTCAATGGTAGAGGGCTTGCCTAGCATGGGTGAGGCACTGGGTTCGATTCTCAGCACCATATATAAGTGAATGAATAAAATAAAGGTCCATCAACAACAAAAAATATGTATATAAAATTAAATTAAATTTAAAATCAATAAGATCTGGGAACCTGACTGCATCTGAACATGGCTTTTAGCCAGTCCTTAACCTAGCTCCTCCCCTAACCCTTGATCCAAGGTTTGCTGATACCATCAATTCCCATCTTTCAGAGATTCTACAATGTATTTTCAGGTTGGTTGTCAGTTGCCCTAACTGCTGGGATCAGGATTCATTTCCTTGGATCTGCTAGATCCTTTACCACTCATCAACACTTTCTAGCTTCCAAAAGTTTACTGCTGCTGTCTGCTCCCCTTCTTGCAATTCTTACAGAAATTGAGTGAGTGTGAGAGTGTACGTGTGAGTGTGGCTGAGAATGAAACCCAGAGCCATCTGCATGCTAGATATGTGCTCAACCACTGAGCTACATCCTCAGTCCCAAAATACTTTTTTTTTTTTTTTTTTAATAGTACTGGGAATTGAACCCAGGTCCTCACACGTGCTAGACAAGAACTTTACCACTGGGCTAGATACCAAGCCCCTTTATTTTATTTTGAGACAGGTTCTTGCTAAGTTGTTCTAGCTAACCTCAAACTTTCAATCTTCCTGCCTCAGCCTCCCAAGCAGCTAGGATTACAGGTATACACCATGCACCCAATTGGAATTTTTCTTTTTCCCCAACTCCTTGTCTCCCCATTCACAATAAAGACCAAGGACAGAGCCTGGGCTGAGGTGTATATGGGGTAGGCTTACTTTGCTTCCTCTTTCTATATAGCATAAGAACACAGGATTGAGTGTGTAGCTCAGTAGAATGCTTGCCTACCATGTGCAAGGCCCTAGGTTCAATCCCCAGCATGCCTCCCCACCAAAAAGAAAAAGAAAAAAGTACTATACACAATAACACAGCCTGTGGTAAACACCAGGACGCCTTGATTTTTAAATTTCATTTATTTTACCTAACTTAAATAGCCACATGCCTAGTGGCTACCATGCTGGACAACACAGCTCTAGAGAAAAGATTATTTTATGCCTGAGTATTGGTGTTACACATTAAACATGTCATTCCCTCTGTGCCCTCTAATAATACCCAACAGACTAAGACACTTTCCTTCCTAGGATCTAGTATAACACAACTTTAAACAAATTAACAGCCCCTGGCATAGAAAACCCTCACTAAAAATCTGCTAAATGTTCAGGTTACACACACACACAAAAAAAAATCAATCTCAAGTGGAGACCAAGTGAGCTAAATTGTCCTTTAGATATCGGTTTCTTTTCCCCCTAATATTGTCTCTTTACCCTAAAATGCTGCTACAAAGGAGGCTATGGTGGAGGGAAATGGTTTTCCCAAGTCTTTCCCCAACTACAAGAAACCCACAGGTGTTAACACTCAAGGGTGTCAAGACTTCTCAGGTAGTGGCAGTTTTTTCTCTAACCCTCGACTAACAATAACAACCCTCTTTATTGCACTGAATCTTCCCAATAACCCTATACAATAGGTGCTATTTCAATCCCATTTTATAGACGAAAAGATTGAGGCTTGGCAAGGTTAAGTCCCTTGTCTAGTGTCTCACAGAAATCGATGAGCTGGGACTCAAATCCAAACCTGTATGAACCCCAAAATTACTAAATCCCTACACATAGTAGGTACTCGAAAAATAGTGAATACAAAGTTTAAAGAAGACCCGTCTCTGGCCCGGAGCTCACAGCCGGAGGACTTTGGAAAAACGGAGCGGAGACTCTGAAAGGTGAACTTCTGCAACTGAGAGGTCAGGGCAAGGCCCTGCAGGGCTCTAGCTGCCGAAGCCGGAGCTCCGGACTCCCCGAGCCCAGGGTCGGTCTGTGCCGCCCGCGCCGGGTTGGAAGCCGCGAGGAGCCGGCCCAAGGCCCCTGCGCAGCGCCCTCCGAAGCCGCCAGTCCCCGCCCCCGCAGGTTGAGTAGTCGGGGCCGACCACTACAGTCCGCGCCCGGACGCTGGCCGCGTTGGCCCCGCAGCCGCCCGCCTCACCTGCGTGTCGGCCGCCATCCTGCCGGCGCTGACTCCGGAACCGCTTCCGGAGCGCTTCCGGGTCACAGCGTGGCCCACGCGGCAGGGAGAGGCCTGCCGCGCGCTGGGGCCCTGGCGCCCCCGGGCGGGACGGCGGCCGCTGCAACCCGGGCCGGTAGTCGGGCACCCGGGTCCCAGGTGCCAGCTTCTCAAGGGAAGCGAGGGTGTGAGGATTTGTAATGTGGTGAGACCGCCCTGCAGCCCCCAACCACTTAGAGTCCCAGGCCCAGCCAGGACACCCCGATGTAGGCCTTTCCAGTAGGCTGCATTCCTTGGAGAAACTAGGAATGTTGTTCCCAGACCGCAACAACTGAACTAGGTAAAAGAGAGAACCCGTCTCTCGACCTCGAGGAGTTTGCAGTTCATTGGGGAACGACTTGGAGAAGGCCTGAAAATGATTTGATAAGGCATCAAGGAACTGAGAAGCCTGCCCTGGGGAAATGCGGGATGGTCTAGACTGGGAGTGTAAGTAAAGGTCACGAGGTGAGAGAATGGAGCGGGTAGGAAGGAATCCATGCGAGTTGTTTCATCCAGTATGGTCGCTCTACGGAGGTTCTCCAGTTTAGTTTTGGTCCAGGACTAGCAGCGGCTTTTAATCTTTTGGCAGCCCTAGATACAAATATATCATGATCCAGCACAGATCTGTATGTGAACTGTATAAGCTTTGACAAAATACCTATCCTTTCAGCAATTGCTAAGTACTGCTCTCCATAACTGACCTGGCATTGGTTGAATTGCCTATCTGAAGTGAAATACTCCAGTTATTTTAGAGGAACCCTGGAAACAAGAATTCTAGTATAAAAATACAGTATTCCCAGCCGGGCGCGGTGGCTCAACCCTGTAATCCCAGCACTTAGGGAGGCTGAGACAGAATCACGAGGTCAAAGCCAGCCTCAGCAATGGCAAGGTGCTAAGCAACTCAGTGAGACCCTGTGTCTACATTAAAAAAACACAAAATAGGGGATGGGGCTGTAGCTCAGTGGTTGGGTGCTTGCCTGGCATGCGTGAGGCACTGGGTTCGATCCTCAGCACCACATATAAAAAGTGAATAAAATAAAGATCCATTAACAACTAAAAAAAATTAAAAGAAAAAAAAAAACACAAAATAGGGCTGGGAATGTGGCTCAGTGGTCGAGTGCCCCTGAATTCAATCCCCAGTACCAGAAAAAAAAAAAAAACAGTATTCCCCCTTCATCTTCAGTTTTGCTTTCAAGTTTGTTACCCCTGGTGAACTACTATCTGAAAATATGAAATAGAAAAAACCCAGAAGCGATTCATGTTTTAACTTGCATGCTGTTTAGTACCAAAACTTGCACCCTCCCAACTGGGACATGAATCATCCGTCTACTCTATCCAAACTGTAAGGTACCTTAGCAGCCATCTCAGACCCACTGCACAATCAGGGTTTATATTCAAGTAATCCCTATTTTTCTTAATGGCCCCAATTTTATTATAGCTTGATTGTTCCATTTTATTAGTAATAACCTCTTACCTAACCCAACTTAATAAATGAAAACTTTGTTAGGTATGTAAGGAAAAATCAGTAGTCAGCCCTCAAAATTCAAGGGTTCCACATTGTAGATTCAACCAACTACATATCAAGTTATTTTTACAAGCTGGCTGTATTTAGCATGTGTTCATTATTCCCTGAATACCTAACTACTTACATAGCATTTACATTGCATTAGGTTTTAAGTACTCTAGAGATGGTTCATTTAGGAGGGTGTCCATAGACCCTATGCAAATACTATACCATCTTATAATTTTATAAAGGGACTTGCGCATTGGCAGACTCTCATCCAAGAGGCTCCTAGAACCAATCTCCCACAGACACTGAGGGACACCTGTATGTGTCATTTTTTGTATCCAACTGAGGGTTTTGAACATATGCCCTGTGAGTAAGGGGGAACTATCATATACTTATATTAAGTTGCTAGAAGAGCAGTGGTTTCATTTAGACACAAAAATGAACCCATCCAAATCTCAGGGATGGGATGTAGCTCAGTGGGAAAGTGCTTGCCTTGCATGTACAAAGCCCTGGGTTCAATCCTCAGTTCCAAAAAAGAAAACACAAATATCAACTCCAAATACAAAGCTTTCATGTTTGTACCATTGCTTTAGTTTTTAGCATTAAGTACTATAAATCTCAACATGTAGAAAATGAAGAGTTCAGAGACTTAAGAAATAAGTAAGCCTTTATTTCCTTGTTTTGCATATAAAGCTGAGTTTTTGCTTTTTGGTGATTAGTCAAAGAGACCAAATCCCATATCCTCGTCCGACTCCTCCGACTCTTCCTTGGCTTCAACCTTTGCTGGGGCCGCAGCAGCAGCAGGAGCAGCAGTAGTAGCAGCAGCCACTGGGGCAGCAGCCACAAATGCAGATGGATCAGCCAAGAAGGCCTTGACCTGAAGAGAAGTCAGTGGTCAAAGTGGTCAGCCACACTCCTCCACTACCCACAAGCCTCCTGCCTTTATATAGCTCAAGATTTTTTTTTTTCTACCAATGTCTAAGTCAGTGTAGCCTTTCTAGTTAGGAAGCAATCCCTACAGGGGAACTTGGGTATGGCCTAGTGAAGACGGTTAAGGCCCAGCTCTTGCCCATAGCCCACCTCTTTGGGTCTCTTGTCATTTCTAAAATGAGAACACAGTTCCCCTGTCCTCAATCTTTTTAAGCTCTTAAAAATAAAGGTCCAAGCCAGGCACAGTGACGCACGCTTGTAATCCCAGCACTTTGTGAGGCTGAGACAGGAGAATCACGAGTTCAAAAGCCAGCCCGGCTAAGCAACTCAGTGAGACTGTCTCTACATAAAACACAAAACAGGGCTGGGGATGCGGCTCAGTGGTCGAGTGCCCCTGAGTTCAATCCCTGGTACCAAAAAAAATAAAAGTCCATTGACAACTAAAAATATGTATAAATAAATAAATAGAAAAATTAAAAGGACTGACATTGTGGCTCAGTGCATAAGTACCCCTGGGTATGATTAATTCAATAAGGCTATGAATTATGACTAACTCAATAAGGCTACCATTTGTTATCCTGTCAGGCCCACTGTGGTCCCAGGTGAGATCTTACCTTCTCAGCAAGTGGGAAGGTATACTCAGTCTCCACAGACAAAGCCAGGACTCTCTTATACCCATTGATGATAGAATGGGGTACTGATGCAACAGTTGGATAACCAATCTGCAGACAAACACTAGCAACATTGCGGACACCCTGTGGGAGAAAGGAAGATTATATTTTAGTGAAATACCCTGGAGGAAAAAAAAACAGTTAAAGCAGGGCACGGTGGCACAAACCTGTAATCCTAGCACTTAGGGAGGCTGAGACAGGAGAATCGCAAGTTCAAAGCCAGCCTCAGCAATGGCAAGGCACTAAGCAACTCAGTGAGACCCTGCCTCTACATAAAACACAAAATAGGGCTGGGGATGTGGCTCAGTGGTCGAGTGCCCCTGAGTTCAATCTCCAGTACCAAAAAAAAAAACCCACAGTTAAGACTAAGGAAAGCTTAATATGGGAAAACAACCCATAGCAGCTATCTCAAAGGAGATATTTCATCTCACACCAAATGCTTCTGGCAGAGCAAATTCAAACCCATGAATTTATAAAAATTTTTTGCCCTTACTCCAAATCCAGGTGTTCCATATACCATGATGGTGGTGACTACTTTAAAAGTCACCATTTTATGAAAAATATAAACTGTTAATAGTCATTGACTTTTTTTAAATATTTATTTTTTAGTTGTAGGTGGACACAATATCTTTTATTTTTATGTGGTGCTGAGGATCGAACCCAGTGCCTCCCGCGTGCTAGGCGAGCACGCTACCACTGCGCCATAACCCCAGCCCCTCATTGACTTCTTTTTTTTTTTTGGTACTGGAGATTGAACCCAGGGGCACTTGACCACTGAGCCACATCCCCAGCCCTATTTTGTGTTTTGTGTAGAGACAGGGTCTCACTGAGTTGCTCAGCGCCTAAGCCATTGCTGATGGCTGGCTTTGAACTTGCGATTCTCCTGTCTCAGCCTCCCTAAGTGCTGGGATTACAGGCTTGAGCCACCGCGCCCGGCTCCCTCATTGACTTCTATGTATGAGATAAAACTTTATTTACACATTAACCTCAACCACTAATGAGACTTCTAAAAAGTAAATGGATGACTAGGACACACAAGGCCTAGGTTCAGTCCCCAGTAACACTAACACACACACACACACACACACACACACAATAAATGGAGCTATAAATTAGAAGTGCTCTCTCCATATCCATGGAAGACTGGTTCCAGGACCCCTCCACAGATACCAAAATCTGTGGATACTCAAGTCCCTTATATAGTATAGTATTTGCATATTACTTACAAACATCCTCTTTATACCTTAAATCATCTCCACATTTTTTTTTTTTTTTTTTTTTTTTTTTTTTTTTTTTTTTTTTTTTTTTTTTGTGGTACTGGGGATTGAACTCAGGACTCGACCACTGAGCCAAATCCCCAGCCCTATTTTCTGTTTTATGTAGAGACAGGGTCTCACTGAGTTGCTTAGCACCTCGCCATTGCTGAGGCTGGCTTTGAACTTGCGATTCTCCTGTCTCAGCCTCCCTAAGTGCTGGGATTACAGGCTTGAGCCACCGCGCCCGGCTTCATCTCCACATTACTTTTAGTAACTAATACAACGTACATAACTTATACTATGTTGTTTAGAGAATGACAAGGGAAAAAGTGCACTTTCAATACATATTTCCTTTTTTTTAAAATTTTTTTGTTGTTGATGGATCTTTATTTTATTAACTTACTATTCATATGTGGTGCTGAGGATCGAACCCAGTGCCTCACACATGCTAGGCAAGCACTCTACCACTGAGCTACAGCCCCAGCCCCATATTTCCTTTTTAGGAAACTTGAACTTGGTTAAATCTATACATGCAGAACCCACAGATAAAAAAGGAGTTACATCTTCTATCATTATTCCTTAAAGACATTTTAATGGCAAAATTAGGCAAAACTATCTCAGAAAAAAGAAAACCCAGTCCTCCCCAACAAAGAACACTTGGCAATGTTAACTTTTACGTATTAAACTGTCACTTCTCTTTCAAGTCATGACACTACTCAAGATTCCATGTCTCATCATTGCAGGCCCTAGAATAACAACCTTTACTACATGCCCAATATTTTTCTAAGGCTTTATCCTCATTAATACATTAAATCTTAGCCGGGTGCGGTGGCTCAAACCTGTAATCCCAGCACTTAAAGAGGCTGAGACAGGAGAATCGCGAGTTCAAAGCCAGCCTCAGCAATAGCGAGGCGCTAAGCAACTCAGTGAGAACCTGTCTCTACATAAAACACAATAGGGCTGGGGATGTGGCTCAGTGGTCGAGTGCCCCTGAGTTCAATCCCCGGTACCAAAAAAAAAAAAAAACATTAAATCTTTCAATAATCTTACATTGGTTAAATGGGGGTACATGGTAAACAACTGTGCCCAACTCTGGCACTTGTCATGTTCCCAACTATTAATACAAGGAGTTGAGCTGGGTAGCACATACCTCCAGGAAACGAGAATGCAGAGTCTCCTCTGTGATGTCAAGCACTTCAGGGTTGTAGATGCTGCCATTGTCAAACACCTGTTGGATGATCAGCCCAAAGGAGAAGGGGGATATGTTCAGCATGTTCAACAGAGTGGCTTCACTGGCTCCCACTTTGTCTCCAGTCTTTATCAGCTGCACATCACTCTGAGGAAATAGGTAACAGTATACAATTAATACACGGACATCCAGCTGACCTACAGCCTCCAGGAGAGGCCCCACATACGCCCAGCTAGCACTGGCAATCTAGGT
This sequence comes from Geosciurus inauris, assembly GCA_004024805.1. Classification (NCBI taxonomy): domain Eukaryota; kingdom Metazoa; phylum Chordata; class Mammalia; order Rodentia; family Sciuridae; genus Geosciurus; species Geosciurus inauris. The sequence continues at coordinate 41,339 of PVHX01008728.1, forward strand.
CTACTTACCAGGATTTCAATGGTGCCCCTAGAGATTTTAGTGGTAATGCCTAAAGCCTGGAAGAAGGAAGTCTTCTCGGGCCCCAGACCAGTGTTCTGGGCTGGTACAGTGACTTCACATGGTGCAATGGCACCAGCACGGGCAGCAGCTGGAACCTGAACAATGAATTAGAGAAGTTTCTCCTCTGACACAATCTGAAATGATCAATTTTGCTTTAAGCCAAACTCAGTTCTTTTTATCCAACCTAATTCTCCCCTTACCTTATTGGCCAGCAGCATGTCCCTGATCTCAGTGAGGTCCTCCTTGGTGAACACAAAGCCCACATTCCCCCTGATATGAGGCAACAGTCTGCAAAGAGAAGTTCACGACAGACATTACCTGAAAGCACCATTCCTCTCCAGGAAAATGGAGAAGGGCACTAGGAAGGGAGGACAAAGTTGGCAGAGGCATTGACTGACTTCTCCAGAGCTGGGTTGTTTTCCAGATGCCCTCGAATGGCCTTGCGCATCATGGTGTTCTTGCCCATCAGCACCACAGCCTTCCCTCTGAGGGACATGCGGATCTGCTGCATCTGCTTGGAGCCCACATTGTCTGCTCCCACAATAAAGCATTTCGGATAGTCGTCCAAAAGTTGCTATGAAAACAAGCCAGAAACAAGCAAAGCTTAGCAGGAGGAAGGAGGAAAAAAATGGTCAGCAGAAACCAAACCCCATAATCACTTGTTTCCATCTTCTCCTTTTATTCTATCCTTTTGAAGTCATTCAAATTGGGAGTCCTTCCCACCAGGATGCTTCTGAATTGTAACACTCTCAGATTTGATCCTGATTTGCTTGCTCTGTATAGTGAGAATTAGGTTTCTATGTTTAATTGAAACTTTTAAATTTACATTTGTTCTGTTTCACCAAAATGACTGCCATTATGAACAGAAAACTGTTCCAAACAAGCTGATCATTTGCAGACATGGACTTATGTTATCAAAACGTAACAGAAAAAACACAGCAAAACACTACTAATAGAATCTACATTGTGTACTGTAAAGATATTCAAGTTTTTTGCTTGAAAAACTTCATCATAGAAGTGCAAGAATAAGACTAAGCTCTGCAATGCAGCCTAGTTCCTAAAGAGCAGCACAATCAGCGTTGCTGGCTTAGGAAGCCCCACCTCAAGTCATTCAAAGCCAGGTGTGGTGGCACACGCCTCTAATACCAGCACTTAGGGAGGCTGAGACAGCAGAATTTTGAGTTCAAAGTCAGCCTCAGCAACAGCGAGGCACTAAGCAATTCAGTGAGACCCTGTCTCTACATAAAACACAAAAAATAGGGCTGGGGATGTGGCTCAGTGGTCGAGTGCCCCTGAGTTTAATCCCCAGTACAAATTCTTCAAAATAAGCCACTGGAGCTGGGCGCGGTGGCGCAAGCCTATAATCCCAGCACTTAGGGAGGCTGAGACAGGAGAATCGCAAGTTCAAAACCAACCTCAGCAACGGTGAGGCACTAAGCAACTCAGTGAGACCCTGTCTCTACATAAAACACAAAATAGGGCTGGGGATGTGGCTCAGCGGTCGAGTGCCCCTGAGTTCAATCCCCAGTACCAAAAAAAAATAAGCCACTGGACATTGAATTTCTTGACTGACAGGTCCTAAGCGTGTAGTAACATGGCTCCTTACAATGAGTCACTCTTGTCTCAGCTCTTCACAGGGATAAGGGAACAAAAAGTAGGACATGCACTAAGAATGAACTACTTGACTTGCCTGAGCCTGTTCATCTCCCAATGGGGGGCTTATCATGGGAAATTAAGATTATAGGACATATACCCCAAAAGGCCTAATTCGGTATTTGTCACCAAGTAACGATGCTGGCAAGTGATTGTCCCTATTAGCGCCCAGGGCGGAGGCAGCATGATGGTTGGCAACAGCCCACTCCGCACTTACGATGATCTTAAGGAAGTAGTTGGACTTCCAGGTCGCCCTGTCTTCCCTGGGCATCACGGCGGTGCGTCAGGGATTGCCACGCAGGGTTTAAAGACGATGTCACTGAAGGGAGAAAGGGAGCTCAGACCCGGCCACCACAACACCTGTCTTTTGGTCCGAGGACTATGCAGTGCTGACCACGCGCCAACGCCCGCCGGGCCTGGACCCGCAGCCGCCATCTGCTGTGGAGGGCGAGCCGCCGCCGAGGTCCCAGGTGGGACTGGCCAGCGTCCCATAGTCCCCAAACAGTGCTCCACCACATACACACACACATACACTCACACACTCCGGTCTCCCAAAATCCCACGCTTCCTGCCACCAGCCCACCGCCCAGACCAGTCGACAGCACGAACCTCCCACGAGGACGACTGGCGAGAGAAGGGCCGTTCGCCGGCGCGCTTCTTTTATATGTGAACGAAGGGGCCAATCAGAAGCCGCAGACAGCACCCCCGCCTATTTGCTAACGCCGGCGCCCATCCGGCCAAGCCGGACTGATATAGACAGTCATTGGATGACATCGCTGCCACTCTGGCCAACCGGAAGTCAACTTTAAGCAGAGTAGTTAAGGAAGGCGCCACCTTGGGTCGGAAGAGCGCTCTTTCTCAGAGCTTCTGCCCCCTGCTGGGATGGAGTTGCCTTTGAGTAGGCGCTACATTGTGTGAATTAAGCCTCAGTGTGTCCTGCCGCTTGACCAACTCGGCAAACTGTAAGGAATGACGACCACTTGAGAAAGAAATCGCAACTACCTTAGAAACAAAATGGCTTCTTGCCTTCTAGTCTGCCAAAACAGGGATCCTTTAAAACTTAAGTCCTTATCTGCTCAAACTCTTCAAATCCTCCACACTTAACTCAGAGTAAAAGCCTACAATTTGCCCACCTCCACCCCATAATTTCATTTATTTTTTCACTGACTTTGACCATAATCTCATCTATTTTCCCACTTTCACTTCTAGTCAGACCATTCTCAATTTGCTGCTTTTCAAAGCACGACTGACTTTAGTTAGGGCTCTTTGCATGGCTCTTTCTCCTATCTGGACCACTCCTAGCCAGTGTCCACCCAAATAACTCACCTACACCGTCTTCAGGCTAACGTCACCTGCTGAATGTGGCCTACACTGACTTCCGTATTTAAAATTACCAAAAAACTAACTCCCACTCTCCCTCACTCAGCCCCTCTCCCCATACACTTACATTTTCTCACTCATATTATTTATTTATTTTGGTCTGCCTCTTCCTGCAGGAATTCGAACTCCCCAAAGGCAGAGACTTTTGTCCTGTGCGTGGTATAGTAGACATATAAGTATCCGCTGAATGAAGTTGGGCGCGGTGGCTCAAGCCTGTATATCCCGACACTTAGGGAGGCTGAGACAGGAGAATCGGGAGTTCAAAGCCAGCCTCAGCAACGGCGAGGCGCTAAGCAACTCAGTGAGACCCTGTCTCTACATAAAACACAAAATAGGGCTGGGGATGTGGCTCAGTGGTGGAGTGCCCTTGAATTCAATCCCCAGTACCAAAAAAGAAAAAAAAAAAGTATCCACTGAATGAATGGATGCAGGACTTGCAGCTAAATGATTCTGCCACTTACTAGCAGCTGTGGTGTCATCCACCTTGCTGACCCTGCCCTACCTTTTTTTTTGGTACTAGGATTTGAACCCAGGAGCACTTAACCACTGAGCCACATCCCCTGCCCCTTTTTTGTATTATATTTTATTTAGAAACAGGATCTCACTGAATTGCTTTAGGACCTCGCTAAACTGCTCAGGCTGGCTTTGAACTCTTGGTCCTCCTGCCTCAGCCTCCTGAGCCACTGGGATTACAGGCAAGCAACACTATACAGGGCCTGTTTCCTCCTCTTCCTCCTTCTCCTCCTCCTCCTCTTCTTCTTCTTCTTTCTTCTTTTCTTCTTCTTCAATTTGTTCTAATTAGTTATACATGATAGTACTGTTTCTCCTTCTTTATCTGTAAAACGGGGATAATTGAACCCACATTCTACTGTTGTTACGCAAATTATATGTTAAGACTTAACATATTTCTTGGAATATAGAAGAAAGTCAATATACATTAAACACTTATTTCAATAATTGTACTATTTGAATAACTGTACAATGAAAATTTGGGGATGTTTTGCTCTAGCTCCACCCTCTTCACTTGACCAAGTTAGAAATCTCTAATGAGTTCATCTGGACCATATATGACCAACAAACAGTTGGCTATAACTGTATGCAGTCCTAAGTTCTGAGTCTCCCAGCAAAGCTGGTCTATGGGTGAAGTTCTGATATGCCTATCTTGCACCTAATTTTGTTATAGTGCCTCTTTGGACAGTTTTTCGTGAAACCATCTTTTCACATCTCATTACCAGTAACTATTCCCAAACCTGATCAAATCAATCTACAGGAATGGGATCCACAAATGTGTATTTTGTTTTAATTTTTTGTGTATATGGTGCTAGGGATTGAATCCAAAGTCTCAAAATACGCTAGACAAGTGCTCTACCACTGAGCTATACCTCAACCTCTGTATTTTGTTTTAAAGTCTCCTAATGCTAGATTACTGCTAAGATTTCTTTTTTTTTTAATTTTTTTGTTTGTAGATGGACACAATACCTTTATTTTATTTATTTATTTATATGTGGTGCTGAGAATTGAACCCAGGGCTTCATACATGCGAGGTGAGTATTCTACCACTGAGCCACAACCCCGGCTCCTGCTAAGATTTCTTTTTATGACAATATATTTCTGCACACTTAGCATTGTGCTAAATACTTTGTGCACAGTCCTAATGTTAAATCTTTACAACAATCCTCTGAGGAGGTAAAATATTAGTATCTCCATTTTATTCATGAGAAAACAGAGAGGTAAATAATTTGCCCAAGTCTCTCAGCCAATAAATAGTGGTTTCAGAACTGAAATCTAAGGCAAGTTCAAAGCCCATGGGCCTCAATATGCTATACAGTCCCTTCCAAATCCTGTGTCAGTACCAAGTACATTTTTCCAACTACATACATACTCTCATGGTTAATTTCCAAGGACATCCTATCTCTGACAATATAAATATCTCTAATTGCAGTACTTCAATATAACAATAGCATGAAGACATTAAAAAGTGATGCAGATCTATATTTGCTGACATGGAAAAGTATCCACGATGTTGGGTGAAAAAGCAAATTACAATGAAGTGTGCCCATTCCATTTCTATAAATAGAATGACCCCAACATGAGCTAAAAAAATAAACTAAGTCTTTATCTTTGGGTGGGGGTTGAAGGTAAGGTTCACGTCTGAGTTTACTGTGAAATAGCCAGGATTCAGGCTTGAATTCAACATACTGCTTCTGGAAGACTGTTTCAAATGACAGGGAAGGGGCTGGGGCTGTAGCTCAGTGGCAGAACACTTGCCTAGCATGTATGAGGCACCGGGTTCGATCCTTAGCATCATATAAAAATATATACAAATAAAAGAGGCATTCTATACAGCTACAAAAAAATTTTTTTCAAAAATGATGGGGAGGGGCTGGGGTTATGGCGTAGTGGTAGCGTGCTCTCCTGACACGCGTGAGGCACTGGGTTCAATCCTCAGCCCCACATAAAAATAAAATATTCTGTCCACCTACAACTCAAAAAAATAAATATTTTTTTAAATGATGGGGAAACTGAGGCCACAGCTCCAGGTGGAATAATGCCATGCTGACAGCTTTGGGTGCCTTGGATCTGACAATTGCATGAGGAAGCATGCAAATATGGACATGACCACAAGGAAGCAGTAGAGACCCGCCTGCAACTATACGAGTGGCATTCTGCCAGAAAGGGGCTACAGCCAAGGTGTTGGTGTCTGACTCCACACAGAAACACAGGCAGAGGAAAGTTCTGGGCTCACTTCATGGCTCTGTTGTCACTGGGGATTGCCTTGTACATGTCAAGGTCCTCTCAAACCTCTTTCCACATCTAAATGAGTGGAAAAAGACACCCACAGGTCCTTGAGGATACCCTCAGTGAATCCACGTGACAGCACCTAGGTAGAGCTTCCAAGGAAAGGAGTCCCAATGATTTTCCCTCCTTCTGAGTTTGGGGAGAGTTTGGTTTCTCTTCTGGGACCAGTAGGTTGTCAGATCAACAAGAAATGGCACTAGCACAGGTGAAAATAATGGCAAACTTTATTGGCATAAATCACAGGGATTGAAATGGAAAAGGCCAGGTTAGAAGTTTATAGAGGGAAACAAAAAAAATCAAATGATCAAATAACCATTACCCCAGAGGGTCGACCCCAGAAATCCTAGTCCCTTTTGGGGAGGGACCTGGAATGGGTCATTGTAAACAGAGCAGTAAGGCCTGTGGGTGGAAGTGGAGATGTTAGACCTTCGGAGGACCCAAGCCTGGGCTCTTCTCAGGCCAGCTCCAAGGATCCTCTTCTGGGACTCCAGCAGACTCAGCCTGTGCTAGGAGGTTGGTGGATAGGTCTGAATCCCTCACAGTAGATGGCTCTGGGTCCCCTTCCCTTGACCAGGAACCCCAGGTCTGTCTGCTCCTGCTTTATCCTGGGAAAGAGCTCTGGGGCTTCCTGTTGCTCCAGGATCCTGTCCCTCTGCCCCAAGTCCTCTCAGGCCCCCTCGCACCAACCTGGGGCCTTCTCCCCAGACCTCCTGAGTACCAATCCCACCTGTAAAAGAGGAGGAACCTGTGCCAGTCTCCAGGGAGGGCAGGAAAATTGAGGAAGGAATATGCCCAGTAGAATCAACAAGACCAAAGAGACATTTATGGTCTTCATGGTCAAAATCAGAAACCAGTTTTTCCTGAGAAGACAGGAGAAAGCCCCAGAGAAGTAGTGAAGAGGCTAAGAATGTTCAGTGGGTTCTCTGTTGCCAAAGAGTTCATAGAGGAGTAATGGCTTACTCAGACAGGAAGCAGTCCCCCAAGTATACTTTCCCCTTCTCCTCCCTTAGGAAAAGGACAGATGAGGTTCAGAATTCCAGGTCCCAAAGGGTCAGAAACACCCAGGCCAGTTTTAATAAAGAGCTGTTGGCCTGGGCAGTAAGGGAGGGGTTTCAAAATACAGCAGTTTATAAAACAGTCCTGGTGAGCTGTGAAGTTATCAAAGAGTCACAGAGCTGCTCCCAGTTCACCTGCTTATGCTAAGAAAAAAATAAAATACAAATTGCTCCCCAACCCCAAGCCCTTGGTACAAAGCAAACTCCAAGCCAAAGCCATGGTCACTGACAAGACCAGCAACAGTGGAGGAGAAGGAGAATAAAAAAGGGAACATCTTTAAAATCTCTTCAAAATCATCTTGTATCGAGAAATAAAAGCAAGTTTGGGTTATATGAATTCAAATCTCAGTGTAGAAATCTATCAAAGTCGGTACAGTGTCCAGGCACGGGCGACACTCCCCACCCCATGCTGTCCCGAGAGATGGAGGAAGTGGCTATAAAACATTATTGCTGGAAAGGCCTTTCTCAGTAGAACCAGAGCAGTTATAAAAGGGGCAGTTGGGAAAAGAGGCAATCACCAGGCTGGGGAGACTGGAAGGCGAGAGCCCAAGAGACCTGAGGTCCCTTGAGGACTTCTACCCTTGGATGGATGGGTTTATGCTGGCATTGTCTGGAGGGAGCAGGGGATCCCCCAATACTCTCAGGATAGTTAGATTGTGGTTTGAGGGGATAAGGATAAAAAGAGACTCCATCTAACCCCACGTGCCCTCCCCGCCCCAACTCCACTGCTGAAATACAAGTACAATATGGCTCCAGTGTGGGATGCTGGCCTGGCCGGGCCGGTTCAGGGGTATGCATGTGAGGTGGGGTGGAGCCCCCAGCCTCCACCTCCGGGAGGATGAGGAATGGGCAGCCTGGGGAGAGCTGCAGGAGGAGGAGGGAAGCCCAGAGGCTTTGGTGGGAACTGGAGAAGCAGGCAGGACACCCATGGCCCTCTTCCCATCCTGTGCCAGCTGAGGATGAGGACTCCAGTTTCCACGTCTCGGGGTCACAGTAGCAGTCAGGGAGGTGGGGCGCCTAAGGGGAGGGACGCCTAGCAGAAGAGCTTGAGGAAGCAGTTCTGGCAGTAAGGCTTGTCGTTCTGCTCCTTGAAGGTGCCCTTATTCAGCTGCTTGAGGCAGAAGGCACAGACAAAGTGCTCTGGGTGGAACTTCTTGGCCATGGCGGTGATGCAGCGGCCCGTGATGGGCTTCTGGCAGCCGGAGCACAGCGAGCCGCGCCGTTCGTGGTAGTGCACCTCGCAGTACGGCTGCCCATCATGCTCGAAGAAGCTGCCGTTGATGAAAGGCGTGAAGCATTCCTGCCAGACAGAAGAGGGGCAGGCTGGAGGACGGGGGCTCAGGGGCTGTCCCTTCTGGCTGGGGCAGCACCTGGCGTGATGCACAGACAGTCTAGGTCATCACACTCATACTGACTCCCACTTGCTCGTCGTGCTGGGCTACGTGCTTGCTTCACTCTCACAGGGGAAAGGGTACCTGAGGCTCGCGAGTTAAGTGCCCAGCCCAAGGTCATGCAGTTACTAAGGTGCACATCCTGGATTCAAAGGTCTGATTCCTGGGTACTTAAGCAGGGGCTGTGGTTGTGTTGCCAGAACCCCTGGTACTGAAAAATGGGTCTGTTCTTGGTCTGCATCCTAGATTCCTATTTGGAGATTCACAGATTCCCATGTGCACGTAGAAGCTCTGAAGCTCTGAGAGACTCTGAGAAAGTCTACGGTGATTGGTGTCTCCTAAACTTACTTGAGGAGAGAACCCTTACTGGACTCCCCCAGCTGCCTCCTCCTACCCCTCCAGATGCAATGAAGGCTCCTTACCCGGCAAACAAAGCACTCAGGATGCCAAAGGGTGTTGAGGGCCGAGATGTAGTTCTCCAGGATGGCCCGGGCACAGCCACCACACTTGGGTGCAAACATGTCAAAATAATCCTTCCGGCAGTAGGCTTTGCCATCCTTCTCGTGGAACCCTGATAAGCAAGGGATTTGGAGCAGGTTTAGGGCCTCGAGAAAGGGAATTACCCTTACCCCAATAACAGCAGAGTCTCCCAGCCCTGCCCCCAACCCTCCCAGGGGGGAGTGGGTTAGTCCTAGAGTCCTGCCATACCTTCAGGGCCAAAGAAGGCTCCACATTGGGCACAAAAGAAGTGCTCAGGATGCCAAGTCCGGTCAAGGGCTGTCACCACTTTCTGTGAAAGCAAAGAGTGGGAATGAAAGTTTAGCTGCCAGCCAGGCGCGGTGGTGCACGCCTGTAATCCCAGAGGCTTGGGCGGCTGAGGCAGGAAGATTGCAATTTCAAAGCCAGCCTCAGCAACTTAGCGAGACCCTAAGCAACTCAGTGAGGCTCGGTCTCTAAATAAAATACAAAACAGGGCTGGGGAAGTGGCTCAATGGTAAAGCACCCTTGGTTCAATCCCTGGTCCAAAAAAGAGAAAGTTCAGCTAGCCGGGCGCAGTGGTGCACGCCTGTAATCCCTGCACTTAGGGAGGCTGAGACAGGAGAATTGCAAGTTCAAAGCTGGCCTCAGCAACGGCGAGGCGCTAAGCAACTCGGTGAGACCCTGCCTCTACATAAAACACAAAATAGGGCTGGGGATGTGGCTCAGTGGTCATAGGGCTGGGGATGTGGCTCAGTGGTCAAGTACCCCTGAGTTCAATCTCCAGTACCCCCCACAAAAGAGAAAGTTCAGCTGCCACCCAATGGATAATAACAACTAATATCCTTTCCACTTTGTTGCTAGCTCATAGCCAACAAAAGTAAAATGCTCCCAACGAAAGTAAAATGCTCCTGCTTATACTCCAAATACCACTAAGAGTTCAGATTTATTGAAGGATGTGACACGCCAGACACTCTCTCCTTTAATCCTTACACAGGATTGAGATCATAGGCTTAAGACACCCATTTTATAAGTAAAGAGATTTTGGATCAGTGAGGTGAGGCATTTCCCTAACATCACACAGCAGGAAGAGTGAGACAACTGGCATTCAGCTTCTTGTTGGTCAGGGCTCCTGATTCCTGGGAGTCTTGGCAGAAGAAATTCAAAGCAGAAGTGGAAGGAGTTGGGGCTATCTAATGTGCATCAGGATGGCCTGTGAATTGGTTCCGGGTTTGAGTCCCAGTCCCACCATTTCTCAGCCTGCACCCTCAAAGGGTTATGGCAAAGATGAAATGAGCTGATGAGGGCATCATGCCCAGATAGAGGAGAATCCTGGCTGCCACCCCCATCCCACCCACCATGCCACAAGCATGAGCTCACATCCAGGATGGGACCGTTGCAGTAGTAGCAGCGTGGGGAGAAGAGGTTGTGATAGTCCTTTTCACAGTAGGGCTGTCCATCCCGCTCGAAGAAGTTCCGGGATCCGATCTCTTCCTGGCAGTGGGTGCAGACAAAGTGTTCGGGGTGCCACGTCTTCCCCATGGCAGTCACAACCTGAGGAGGAAGATGGAAGGTGGCTTAGGGAGAGGAGAGGAGAGGAGAGGAGAGAAGCACAGGTCTCTGTGCCCACTTCCCCTGCTCATCACCTGCCCAGCAATGGGCTTCTTGCAGGCTCCGCAGACCCCTTTGGCAACTGTGGCAACTCCCAACTTGTTCAGGTCAGACTGTAGGCTCCCCAGCATGCTGTCGAGCTGGCTCCCAGGCTTTGGGGGTCCCCCAGGTGGTGAGCTGCTCCCAGTCTTCCCCTGAGCCATGAACTGTGGAGAGAGAGAGAAAGGGATGGTCAGGACGCCTGGGGCATGGGGCCAGGCAGGGCATCTTGAAGCACCACAGCCTGGGGGCTGTTCTCCCTCCTGGACAGGTAGTACCAGTGAGGCAGGAAGTATAATGTCCCCCAGGGGCCTGAAGAACCCTAAACATGGAGTGACATCTATAGGCCATCCTGGTGGATGAGGGGCTCCAAAAGGGCCAGAAGAAAGAGCTCATAGCACCCTGCTACACAACCAAGCCCAGGGAAACACCACAAACAGGAACTCAGCCCCCAGCCCCAGCACTGACCCCTCCCTCGTCCTGCCCTTCAGGGCTGCTCTGCCTGCTGCCTGGAGGCCAGCCGGACTGCCGATCTCCATCCGCTCTTTGTTCCAGGCTGTGCATCTTAGATAGGGAGGAAAGGAGAAGAAACTTTTCTTTAAAAAAAAACAAAAGAGACCTTGTCATTGGGCCATTTCACACAGGGAATTTAGGATGAGATAAGAGGATTTTCCCCCACTGGCAATACCCAAATCAGGAAACAAAAATCTAGAGAAATCCAGAGAAGAAAGCCCAGGAGAGGGAGGCAAGCCACCCAAAGGCATGGGACAAGAAAGGGAGGTGATGAGGGCCAGAGAGCATAGAGGCCTCAGCAGGTCTAGGAACTGGAAGGGGAAGAGATGGGCTTCTGGGTTCCACTCTGGGAATGAATTCCTCTGCCCGCAGTACCCAGAGGAAGTAGGGAGGGGCGGGCAAAGGGGAAGCCTCACAGGAAAGCAAGAAGTCAGTTGATTTCCTGAGAGGTGCAGCCAGGACATCACATTCAGTTAGGGTCCAGGGTCAAGGTCTAGGGAAAGTTTGTGGTGGTTCATGTGCTGGGGCTGTGGACAGAGGAAAACCTCTGTATGTGTGTGTGCATGAATGTGTGCATTTGCCCACGTGCAGAGTTGGGGGATGGCTCAGGCATTAGGACAGGGAAGAAGCAAGATCAGCGATGGGGCCCCTGGGAGGCCTGCCTGCATCGGGGAGAAGAACGAGTCCTCGTCGGTCTGACAGCCCACGGACCTCACAGTGTGGGGTACAGGAGTGGGAGAGGTGGCACCCTGCCCATCACAGGGTTCTTCCCCTGCACTCTGGACCCCCAGAGAACCATGGGTGCAAGCTGAGGGCCCCGGCGGGGAGGAAGAGGATAGGGGAGAAGAGCTGCTGGCCGAGGCATCTTGATGATGCTGGAGCAAAGGGACAGAAGGAGGAGAAGCCAGAACAGAGATGGTTCTTCTGAGGGGAATGGGAGAGTCAGGAGGGAAGACAACCTGGGAAGAAGAAAGGAGGGAAAGAGATGAGAGAGAGAGAAGAAACCATCAACCCAGGGAGCAGAGTGGGTAGGGAAGTGATATCCCAGATTCCCCTAGGCCTTCCCACTCTGGCACCAAGAGCGAGGCCAGCCTCCCAACAAGGCCACAGGATGTAAGTAACCACCCCTCCACCCTTAAATCTCTCCTTTGGCCAGTACAGGGCCAAGGAAGCATGTGGACACCTGCTGCCCAAGTCCTGACCTGCCCCAGCATCGCCTGGCTACCTTCTCTACAAGCTGCCCCCCAGCCCGCCTCCCGCGTGGCTGCACAGTGATGATGACACCCTCAGTCAGCCAGTCCTGGGTGGAGGTCCCTGGTGGCCCCGCTGCCTCCTCCACCTCCGGCTGGATGCCCAGCCGGCCCTGCAGCTCTGCGATTAGCTGCTCCTGAGATGGGGTCCTGCTCAGGGTGGCAGGGTCCAGCCGGCGGCGAGGGGAGGGCTCCCGGGACATGGGGTGCGCGTGGCCTGTCTCTCGGCTCCTCCTGATCACAGAGCGGATCTAGGGGGTGGAGGGGAAAGCTGTCACTCTCTTTCCAACTCTGGGCTGGCATGATGCCACTCAGTCCACACTCAAGAATCCCAAGGGAAGGCAGGGCAGAACACAATGGCCACAGAAAAGCCAAGCTGAGAGCGGGTGGCAGCAGGAGGCAGATGGGATGGGCTCATGAGTAAGGGCCTAAAGCGAGCCTTCTGGCCCAGCATTCACCTCCAAGGGGGCCTCTGACTTTGGACAAGATCCTTAACTTCCAGGGACCTCAGTCTCTCCATCTTTAAAATGGGGTAACAGTATTTTCTTGGGTTCGCTCATAGGGTTATCACAGAATTGAGAGGATGTGAATGCTCTTGACAGACTGTAAAACTTTTCCTTTTTGATTTACAATAGAAAAATGCAGGCTTTCTTTTTCAGTAAATCTCTTAATCAGTTTTCTTATTTACTTTATAACTTACTTGTTTGTAGTTTTTGTCTTGTTTTGGGATTTTTTTTTACTTTTTGTTGTTTTGTTTTGGGAAAGGACATACAGTTTTCATTAAGCAAGAATAAATAATAACTATAGTGATGGCAGCCATGGTTTGTTGAGGAATCATGTGCTACATTTTACACACTTTCCAGGAATTCTCTCATTTAATCGACTAGATGACCTTGGTGGAAAACTGTCTTATTATTACCCCATCCTAAAGATGAGAAAACAAGCCAGGCATGGTGGCACACTCCTATAATCCCAGCAACTCAGGAGGCTAAGGCAGGAGGATTGCAGGTTCAAGGTCAGCTTCAGAAACTGAGTGAGACCCTTTCTCAAAATAAATAATAAAAAGTACTGGGGATATAGCTCAGTAGTAAAGTGCCTCTGGGTCCCATCCCCAGTACCACACACACACAAAAACAAAAGCGGGGGGACTGAGACTGGGGGGGGGGGGCTGCCCAAGGTCACATAGGTAGCAACTGTTGGCCACAGTAAGATTTGCATCTAGGTCTACATGGTTCTAAAGTCCAGCTTTTAACTATTCTGCACATCAGAATGTCAAGGGCAGCTCAACCAAAGGGGAAAGTTTTAAGCAAAAAGTGGGTCCTCGCTATGAAGAAAGTCAGGGTCCAGAGGGCTCTGTTGGCCCCACAGGACCCACTACCAAGCGCTGGTTGTCAGGGTCACAGGCCACAGCACCTCAGTATCTGCTGCCCAGGCAGACACGTGTGGAGTAGCAGGCTGCATGCAGTTAGCAAGGAGCGGCCCACACTCAGACCTCCCAAGGGCCATGCCTAGTAGCTGCGTGAGCCAGTGCCTGCCTGGCCAGAGGTGGAAATCCTCTCCGTGGTGTTGGGTGTGCCCATGACCATGGCTTGTGGAAGCTCCAGCTGTTCCTTCCAGGCCTCGGTAGCAGCTTCAGTGGTGCCCTCGGGGCTCCTTGGGGTCTCAGGTCCCTGGGTTGGCCCCTTCAGGCTTCCCCTGTGGGGCGTCTCTCCATTTAACTGCTCCTTGTGAACTGGGGCAGAGCAGCTGCTTCCCAGACCTGTTGGCTCTGGCCTGGATCTCTCCTTCTGCTGGCCACATTCCCCTGTGAGACTCCAGGTATCTGGGAAGACAGCCTGACGGTCCACAGCCACCACAGGTGGCTCTTGAAAGCTGCAAGCAGCTCTATGGGGAGCTTCAGGCCCAGATACCTCCAAAGCCCATGGCCATTTCCCAGTGGCAATCTCAGCTGCCTCTGTACACAAAGTCTTAGCTGGTAGTCCCCAGGGGTCTCCAGGCTCCTGAGATCCTACGCTCCCAGCAGGTGGTGGAGTATAACAGAGGGGAGCCCTCCAGGGCTCACCCATGGGGGTCAGCAGGTCCCTGCTAACTTGATCCTGGCTCTCTGTACCAAATGGCCCCGGACAACCCTCCACAGAGAGAGAGCTTGAGTTGCAAGTGTCACATGTCACTCTGAAGCCAGCCAAGTCAAGCCAGCTGGGGGCCACGGGAGGTGGAAGACCCTGTCTATTTTCCTCTGTGCAGAGGACTTCTGGGGTGTGGCGCTGGCCTTGAGGGGAGGGTTTAGAGGTGGATGGCAGGAATACAGAAGGCGGAGGAGGAGGAGGAGAAGGAGGAGGAAGAGGAGGAGAGGTGTGGAGTGGGGATGGAGCTGGGCAGGGCAGCCCGAGGGAGCTCAGGGCTACAGCAGAGGAACTGGTCTGGAGGAGAAAGACAAAGGGAGAGGGGAAAAAAAAGAGAGAGATGGGGTGAGGTGAGGAAAGATGTTCACAGCAAGGGGTGGGCTTGGTCTTAGGGCTCAGAGACCCACCCTCTACCCTGACCCAGGTGCAAAGCTGAAGCATGGGGATGACCCTTGAAGACTCAGAACCCAAAAAAGACTTTCCTGGGCTTCACACCCTTGGCCCTCATGAAACCCAAGCCAGCAGAAAGCAGCCCTGATGCCATGCCCACAGGGTCACCCACAGTGGGTAAGATGAAGTGGACTACAAGGAAACAGGTAACCAAAGAGATCAGCCTCAGGCACAGACCAAGGCAGAGTCAGCCACCAGCAGCTTGCTCAGTCCTCCTCAGACTGTGGCTCAACTCAGCCCGGTCCTTCCTAGACAACCCCAGCTTTCCTAACATCCCCGCATCCTTGTCCAAAAGCACAACCAGAAGCGGCTGAACGTCTCTTCACTGGGCCTAGGGACACAGACCATGTCAGAAAGCAGTGACAACCTTAAGGGCACCGGGACAGGGCTCCCTTAGGCCAGAGCCTAAACCCGGTTTACCGCCTCTCACTGACTGCTCAGAACCATGGCACCCAAGATTCACAAGGCCAGGTGCAACCCTCAGCCCAGGATACTCCCATCCTCCCGTGTAAGCCCCAAGACAAAAGGAGGCAGAAGGTACAATCAGGGCCAAGAATGCACTGACTCTTCTCATATCCCCTATACCCAGCCCCCAAGGTCTCCAGCTGACCTATGTGGAAGCAAAGTCAGCAGTTACTGGAGAGTTCTGTCAATATCAATCCCCATCAAAGCACTGCATCCTCTAAATAAAACATCACAGCAGGATGAGGAGTCCCAGAAGGGGAGGAGCAGAGGCACCTCCTGTAGGACCAGCCCAGCCTGGCAGGTTAGGTTTCTTATACACAGAACTCTAGGAACTCTGAGGCCCAGTGACCAGGGCCTGGAGGAAGAGGGAAGGAGGCTGGCAAGGGAGGCCTGTGAATTTAATTGCCAGAGGCAGAAAGAAAGAGGATGTGTTAGCCAGGCGAGGTGGCTCACGCTTGTAATCCCAGCACTTAGGGAGGCTGAGACAGGAGAATCGTGAGTTCAAAGCCAGCCTCAGCAATGGCGAGGCACTAAGCAACTCAGTGAGACCCTGTCTCTACATAAAACACAAAATAGGGCTGGGGATGTGGCTCAGGGGTCGAGTGCCCCTGAGTTCAATCCCCGGTACCAAAAAAAAAAAAGAAAGAGGATGTGTTGAGGACAACTAGCATGGGAGATGAGGCTCCAGGGCAAGTGACCTCTCAGGCATGGGATCCTGAGTCCCACATGGCCTAGTAGAACACACCCTCCCCCACTGAGAGCAGCCATCAACACAGGGCCCTTTGTCCCAGTGTCCCAGCCTCCTTATCCCCTCGACCTGGGTGGCTGAGAGCACCCGAGGAGGAAGGAATGTCCCAGCTGAGTGCCTCTCTGGCTGCTTTGCAGCTCAATCCCATAGACTGCCTGGCTTCCCTTCCCCAAACCCTGCTGCCCTGCAACCAAAGTATGGCATGGTCCCTGACTCAGGGGCAAGGCACCCAAACGCTGAGGGACCAAGGTCCAGCCACTCACACTGAGGTAAAGGAAGAGAAGGATGAGGGAGGGAAGGAGGGCAGGGAAGACAGAGGGGCTACAGGGCACCTTAAAATCTGACAGTGAGGCCATCAGCTCGTCCAGCTCCCTGGTGGCAGAGGAGGCCGAGATGCGCGTCTGCTGCTGGCTGGAGGTGACTCTCTGTGGACTGCTCATCTCGCCCTGGTTCACAGTGATGGCAGGGCTGCAGGGCAGGCATGGTATCAGTGGGGAGCCCAGAGGCCAGCCCCAAGCTTCATACGGGATTGGGTAAACACCTCAGCTCTGACACTGGAGTCCCAATACCTCAAACTGCAAGGAAGACTACCAGTGCCCAGTCTTTCCTGAGGACCCACCACTGGGAGAGGGCCAGGGGACAGCACTGAGGTGAGCTGACTTGAGAGAAGACAGAGTACACACATAGATGTGAGAGTACTATAACATAACACTAATAAGCACTAACATTATTAGATACTTGCCACAAGTATTATGAACTATGAGCCAGAAACCATTCCACGGACTTTATGTATATTATTTGGTTTCAGCTTTGTTGACATAGGTAGTCTTATCCCCACTAACTCACACCCACTTATCCCATTTTACAGATGGGAAAACTAAGGCTTGAGAGATGACACACAATAACTGGCAGAGCCACAACTTAAACACTATTCTGTTGTACGGCTACAAAGTCTGTGCAAACAGTCACTAAATTGTAGGTGGCCTCTGTGTGCACAATGTCTGCCTTTTCTGATGGATAGTGGCCAGCGGAAGACAGGAATGGTATCCACACGACTCACCACTATACTCTCAGGGTCTGGCAAACAACAGGCACTTATGGGAATAAGTGACACCAGGGCTAAACAACACACACGGAGCCCAGGGCCAGGCTGGGCAAGATCTTCCCCAGTCTGGGGAGAGCCCAGTGGATACTCACACAGGACTGGGCACAGAGCTCTCCAGTTCATCCAAGAGACTCTCCACACTAGGCCGAACGTCCTCTAGGCCCCGGCCCCCATTCCGCTTGGGCTTCTCTTTTGTCGGGGGCCCAGTTTTGACCCCCACGGGACTGTTATTCTCTGGGATGCCATAGTGAGGGCTCAGGGCACCAGGCAGGGGAGGGCTTGAGTTGGTCTCATCTTAGAGAGAAGGAAAGAAAAAGGCTGCTTAGCACTTGAGCCCTCTGAGGATCCAGAGGCCAGCAGCTGGGCCCAAGGAACCAATCCTACCTGTAGGGAAGCCTGGAGGATTATGTTGCACAGCGTTCAGTTCTAGTAGCAGACGGTCAAGTTCAGAAAGGTTACTGCCCAGGGAGGAGCTCATTACTGTGGGTGAAGGCTCAGCTGACTTCTGCTTGTTGGGGAAGCTTTGAGATGCAGAGGGAAGATGATGATGAGAGATGTTCCACAGCTTTGCATGGGTTTAACAGTCCCCAAATTCTCAAAGAGCATAAAGTGAAGGGGATACAAAGTCTCCCTCAGCAAGAGGGCAGAGACTAGGGAAGGGATGTTGTAAGAAGGGAGGAGGAAGGAAGTCTTGCTTTAGTTCCTCTACCACAAGGGAATGCTATGATAGCCCAGCCCATCTGTTACATGGAGATGTTAGAGATAAAGTGGACAGGCCAAGTAACAGGCATGTGAATTGGCCAGGAGCCTCGGAGCCCTCTGTAGGTTAAACCAATGACCCTGGAGGCAGCACCCTCTGATGGCCAGTTGCCATGCCTGGTCCCCAGCCTCAGCTGCCTCCAGCCTAGGCCAGCGGGGATAGGTTCCCAGAATTTCTGAGCAGGAAGAGTGGCGCCTGGGAGGGGATAAGACTATACCTGTAGACGTGCTCCTCCTCGCTTGCTCGTGAGCATGAAGAGCCAACACCGTCCTGGGGGTTGGATGCACTGGAAGCTTTGGCACTGGAGCCGTACACAGGTGATGGGGATGGAGGCTACAAAAATAAAAGTGCTCAGAGAACTCTCCCAAGGGGAGGGAAAGAACAGGGGACAGGAGGAGCTCGAGTCACTCCCAGGTGGCTCCTGCTCACAGCCAGTCTCACCAGGGAATTTCCACACTCTGACTGGGACACTGGTGATTAATACTTGGTCACTGACACCCTCACGTGGTGGGTGGGATAAGCAGCATCTGCTTGGGGACAGGCAAGTCCCCTGATCCATTCCTCCACTGGCTCCCCAAATCCCTAACAGATAAACTCCTTTAGCCCCCAAGGCTCTGGGGAATTTCCCAGGTCCTGTCCCCACCTTACCTGCTGGTGAATGAATCGGGAGCCACTGGGCTGCCACTGGTCTAAGGGGTCAAGGATTGTGCCATTGAGGGCTTCGCTTGATGGGGGTGGAGGGACAGGGGGTGGCACTGCAATCTCCTGGTAGGTGTGGTTTCCAGTTGGATAGGAGTAGGGGGGCTCCTCAGACAAAAATACAGGCCGTTTGGAGATGTGGGAGGTGGTAGACTCCAAGTCTGCCAGCAGGGCGTCTGCAAAGAGAAGGCATAGGGAGCAGGTGAGAACAGGGTGCCCTGGAAACTTTCCAGGGGCAGTTCCCTGCCTGCCTACATCTCAAGAGTTAATGACTTCTGGGCACCTGCCCCACCCAGGGGAGAAATGACCAGCCTCAGGAAAGGAAGCTGCCAGCTTAGGAGCCTGGGCAAGAAAGGGCTCCCAAAGCTGCCCTCTTCTCCCCAAGGCAAGACGGAAGGTGCTCTGGAACTCATTCTAGGTTGCTCCCTCAGGCTCTCCTACCTCTGGTGTCGGGCACCTGGTTCTGTGTTCCTCCCAACAGGGCTGTGCTGCTGGCTGGTATGAGTGAGAAATGCCTACCTGGAACTCTGACTCTGCAGAGCAACAAAGAAGAGAATGGGCAGGAGAGGCCCTACGTCATAGGGAGGGGCCCCCACACAGTGCCTGGCCCTCAGTGAACTTCCAAGAGCTTATGCTTTCCTAGCCCATGGGCGGGAGGGGACACTGAGCAGTACCTGCCCTCCTGATCAGACAGAAGTGCAACCCCAAGCTCTAAGCTCCTCCTGAGGCTCCAGGCTATGGGGTAAGGTGTGTGGGGACACAAGGGCTGGTACAAAGCCAGTACAGTGATCCCTACCCCCTGGCAATCTGGGGACAGGACTGCTCAGCTGGTTGTTTCTGCAGAAATCTGGCAAGCAGTATAGCCCCAGAGGCTCCAGGGCCCCACTATTTTGCTTTTAAAGAGCAGCAAGGGAGCTGAATCAGCCCTCGAGTGCAAGATTCCATTATCCTGGCACCTGGCAACCAACAGGAGGGAAAGGTACAGCTGGAAGGGTAGGGGTAGTAACTGCTGACCTTCTCACCTTATCCCCCACACACACACACTCCTGGGACCCTTCACAGGCCCGTAATCCAGATGGGCCAGTTCCAGATGCCACACCCTCATTCCTGCCATGCTCCTGGACTTGCTCACTCTCAGCTCCATGGTGAACTGCTTGATTCCTGGCCCTCAGGATAACCAGCATTGAAAAAGCAATGGCAGCCTGTGCGGTGGCGCACGCCTGTAATCCCAGCACTTAGGGAGGCTGAGACAGGAGAATCGCAAGGTCAAAGCCAGCTTCAGCAACAGTGAGATGCTAAGCAATTCAGTGAGACCCTGTCTCTACAGAAAACACAAAATAGAGCTGGGGATGTGGCTCAGTGGTCGAGTACTGTTGAGTTTAATCCCCAGTACCAAAAAAAGAAAAAGAAAAAAGAAAGAAAGAAAGAAAAGGCTACGGCTGCATTTATTGCCATTTCCTAATAATAGGCACAGGACTAGGCATTTGCATACATGGTCCCAGTTAATCCTCTTAATAAACCAAAAGGTTAATCTTCCCTATCCACCTGAGGAATGTGGGCTTAGAGAGGTGAAGGGATCTGCCCCAGTAACAAAGCCTGAGACCACCCCAGGTAAAAAAGCCTGTGACTCCTCAGAAGCCCCAAACCCAAATACCCAGTCTACACTGCTGTGACCACAAAACAATGCCACGTTTAAATAGTACAACTTCCTGAATGTCAGGAGCCCAAGCTTTGAAGGCTACCAGTCTGATCCTTTCTATCTGGTCCTATCCCCAGCCCACTTCCTGAAGAGAAGAGGGAAGCAAGGCCCTCCCCCACGCCTGTAGGGCCAGACCTTGTCCCAGCTCTCTGCCCTGGTCATCTTCCCACCCCCCAAGCTGGCTATACCTACCCCAGGATCCTGCCCAGATGGTCAGAAGAGAAGCCTGTTCCAGGGTCCAAGAGCCTGGGTCTCGGTCTCCTACTTCAGAGGAAGATCAGTTCCCACTGCCCTCTCCCACTCCAGGTTCTTTGGAAGAGGTTTGGCTTCTGGTCTCCAGCAAACCAAAACTAGAGGGAGTTGCTATGTATCTAGATAACAGCAGAAAAGGAAACAGGGGCCTCTCCAGGGCCACACCTGCTGTCTTGGCTTCCCACAGTGTCCCCACTTCCTCCAGGCCCAACGTAGCAGGGACAGGGTCCTTCCTTCTTCATTTTGGGTACAGCTGGGAAACCTCACCAGGCTCTCCTCCTAGGTTAAGTACAGCCCTAGGAGGGCTGGCAGGAGCAGTCACAATCCTGAATGCCTATCGGGGCAGGGCTTCATCTGTGTTACCTACCTTCCTCCTCACAATGACACTAACACAGACAGCAAAACCAAGGCTCAGAGGTAGTCATGTCCCCCACTGCCAAAGCTGGCTAAAGTGACAACACTGGGCTTTGAACTCAGGTCTCTCAGGCTCCAGACACTCAACGGGAGACAAATGGCCAACCTTCCCTGTTCAACATCTGAATCAGAGTCTATTACCCTCTCACCAAAGTCCCATGGTATGATTCTAAGTCTGGCTTATTGGTTTCTGGATTAGATGGGTTTATGGTTTCAGTGGAATCTTCTCAACACAAATACCTATGTTGGTTAGACTGTTAGTTAAAGGGTGCAGTCCTGGGGTACAGAGATAAGACAGCACTAGTCTTGGAGCTGAGCTAGACCTGAGTTCAAATCCCAGCTCCTCCATCTACTATATCCATGATGCACAGCAAATCACTCAGCTTCTCTGAGCCTATTTCCTTGGTAAGCTGTGGTAAGTAACTCTTACCCCATAGTATTGGTATGAAGCTTATTTGGGATAGTTAATGCCATGGTACATTGGGACAGATCTTATTTGTTTTGTGTAATCCAGAAAAAGATTCTCCAAGGAGAAGGGTGGATGCTTATCCTCCCAAGTCTTTGCTGGGCAAGACATGAACACCACAAATTTAAGGAGAAAAATACAGTAATAAAGTAACGTTCAAAATGTAGTATGTATAGTTGTCAGGAGGCACACTGCCTTCTAATTTTCTCCGAACCTTTGTCTGCTTGAGTGAGGAACCCCAGCAGTATACAAGTCACAGGGTCTCTGGTGTGGCTTCCTTCTCTTTCTCCACCCTTAATCCTCACCTGGTGATTTGGAGAGGGTGTGGTGTCGCTGTCTCCCAAAACGCACCACAAACTGCTTAAGGAAGAGAGTCAGTAATATAGAAGACAGCCAAGGTATAGATTCTGAGGTCTCCTTTGGATTCTCACAGCTGCAGATGCCTATTTCTCCACAGGCTGCAAAATGGTTAAGGGCCAAAGTCTCCTTGCCAGCTCAGCAAACTCCTCCCCTGGCTTGAGTAAACAGTCAGGCAAATAGCACACAAAGAAGTCCACTTGCAGGTAAAACCCCATCCCAGGGTTCCTCCAGATATGAGGTATAGCTACAGCTTTTTTTTTTTTTTTTTTTTTTTGAGACAGGCTTTCACTGTTACCCAGATTGGCTGACTGGCTTCAAACTCCTGGATTGAAGCAATCCTCTGGCACAACTGGGACTTTAGACATGCACCACTATGCCTGGCTATAGATACAGCCTTCGACTCAGTTCTAAACACTGAAGGGGCAGGCTCAGACATTCCTTCTATTCATACCCCAAGGAAGGTGTCAGGAGCTCCCTCCTCAGAGACTACTAGAACCCTGCAAGACCAGCAACACACCCTCCCTTCCCACATATAGAAGGACAAGTTCCAAATGCCCTGGCTGGAAACAGTTGGAGGGTCCTCATTTAGGCTATGGGAGGCCTCAAAGTTCCTCACTGTCACTCCACCTTGCTGGGTCCAGGCCTGAGATCATCTTGATTCAAGATACCCTGACGGAGGAGGCCACCTAGGGTGGCTTTATCCTCTTTTTGGAGGAAACCACCCTGGACTCTGCAGTCTTTTTGCCTCTCTGGGTCAGTGAACACAGACCTTGAAACTTGAATTCTCAGAAGAGGAAAGCCAAGATCACTGAGTGAGACCATGAAATCTGTGTGTTCAGTGGGTAGGATGGGTATAAAGGCCCCAACTGGCCAAGGGCAAATGCCACAGAGCTCTGCTCTGGCTAGGAAGAGATGTAGACCATCTGCTGCTACCACCAGAGGGCAGCATTAACCCACCGTCTTCCTCCATATGGGCAAGTAACCAAAGGTAACCTGCAATCAACAGAATTTGCAAATTGAGCCTAGTCAGGGACACCCCCAGACATGGGTGTACAGAAGTTTCAAAAGTAAGATTTGGTTGAGCTGGAGG
The DNA here is from genome assembly GCA_004024805.1 of Geosciurus inauris. Taxonomy (NCBI): domain Eukaryota; kingdom Metazoa; phylum Chordata; class Mammalia; order Rodentia; family Sciuridae; genus Geosciurus; species Geosciurus inauris. Next base: position 64,198 of record PVHX01008728.1, read on the forward strand.
GACAGACCAAACTACTGAGGGGCCAGGACTCCAGGACCATGCCTGGAATACTCTATCATTTGAAGGTGCAACCCAAGGGTGACATGCAGTGTGGCCCAGAGAGACACACTCTCTCACTTCCAATGGTCTCTCTGAAAATGTAATGCTGCAAGTACCCCATTTCCATGGCCATGCCTGGTCAAGCAACAGCTTGGAGCAGCAGTGGCTTTGAGCCAGGAGGCTGACCAGAGCTGGTGGCAAGATGAGCAGAGTGCACAGCAGGAAGAGGAAGAGGCCGTCCCCTGGGCCCCGGAGACCAGCTGTAGACCTTAGTACCGAGTGGAAGCTTACAGGTCTGCAGCCCCTGAGAGGGTCAAGATGCACACACCCCTGGCCCCACCAATCACCTAATGGGGGAACCCAAGGGGCCAGTTCGCTGGCATTCCTAGGCAAATTCTGCCACAGTGTTCCTCAAGTTTCCATACCAGCACACAGGCACAGGGTGATGGAAGCCAGGGGACCCCTCACACCCAACATAGGGATGTCTCTCAGACTACCAGGCTGACCCACTGAGAGGTGGCACTTGGTAATGGGTTAAAGAGAATCAATGGGGTGAAGCTCAGTGGCAGAGCTCCTGCTTAGCATACAGGAGGCTCTGGGTTCAAGTCCCAGCAGGAAAGAGAGAGAGAGAGAAAACCAATCAATAAAACCTTTCCGCCGGGCACGGTGGCTCAAGCCTGTAATCCCAGCACTTAGGGAGGCTGAGACAGGAGAATTGCGAGTTCAAAGCCAGCCTCAGCAACGGCGAGGCGCTAAGCAACTCAGTGAGACCCTGTCTCTACATAAAACACAAAATAGGGCTGGGGATGTGGCTCAGTGGTCAAGTGCCCCTGAGTTAATCTCCGGTACCAAAATAAATAAATAAATAAATAAAATAAAACCTTTCCACTCCACCCCTAAGCAAAGCAAAGAAAAAAGTCAGAGTTCTTTCACAAGCTGGGTTTTCTCCGACCCAGGCCCAGTCACAGCATCTTTTTTTTGGTACTAGGGACTAAACTCAGGGGCACTCAACCGCTGAGCCACATCCCCAGCCCTATTTTGTGTTTTATGTAGAGACAGGGTCTCACTGAGTTGCTTAGTGCCTCGCCATTGCTGAGGCTGGCTTTGAACTCGCGATTCTCCTGTCTCAGCCTCCCAAAGTGCTAGGATTACAAGCGTGAGCCACCACGCCTGGCTCAGTCACAGCATTTTAGTGTGTGATAAAGTCTGTCAAGACCAGAGGACTGGAGCTGGACAGGTGCCAAGAGAGATAAAGGTCCATCCAGGATGGCTCAAGTGTGTAAGAGAGGGAGGAGGAGCCAGAGCTATTCCATTCTCTCCTCCCAGGCTCTAAAGAGACCAGAAGTTACGTTTGCACACAGGGATTCCGAGTCACACGTTCCGCTCAGTAGCTGAACTGCTTGGGTAGGCTGCACCAGGCTCTTGTGCCTTGGTTTCCTTCCCTGCCCCACAGGAATGTCACCATTTCACTCACAGGATTAAGATTAAACAAGAAAACAGACATAAAATGCCTACTTAGCACAGGGTCTGAAACAGCACACAGTAAGTGAGAAGCATTAAGCAGACAGGAGCTCTCTCTCAGAAATGTTCAGCCCTAGAAAGAGAAAGCACCTTCCACCTTCCCCTACCCCTGAGGGCAGAGGATGCTACAATCTAGTCCTGAACCAGCAGGAAGGGCACCATTCTGGCCAAAAGCCTCCTGCCAGATCACTACCCTTGAACCTACAGCTGAGATAGGTAAATGTGGGGCACTGAGCCAGCTCTGTCATCCCTTCTCAGAGTTTGCAGGTGGCCTTGCCTGGGCCCTTGCTACCAGGCCCACCTCACCACTCCACCAACAGCAGCCCCAGGCAGCTCCAGAAGAGAGATGGAATGCCTACCCCACCATGCCTATATTCCTGGGCCCTGGCTGAGCATAGGCCCACAGCAAGCACAAGCCCTTTAAAGCCTTCTTTCTGCAAGTCAGTTTAACTCAGCTTGCATGGCCCCAGGCAGGCCTAGACCAGGTTCTTTAGCAGTGAATGTCCCCCTTTAGTCCCTGGCAAAGGCAACACAGGGCTGCCACAGCTAAAAGGCCTTCCCAATAGTCACAAGCCAAGTCCACTGTCTATACCTGTCACATCATGTGAAACCCAGACTTCCAGACAGACAGCACAAGTTCTGCAAGTCCCTACCCCAAGGGGATTAGAGAAACCCAGCCTTACACTCTGTCTGTCTGGGCAAGGGAAGATTCAGTCTCCCTGCTAACCACCTGGGCAGCCTTGGTGGCCTCAGATGTCACAGAGCTGATGGGCCCCCTCAAAGCTGCCTGAGCCCAGGGATGTAAGCAGTGAGAGGGGTTCAGCCCTTCCTAAGGAAGGAGCTATGTCTCATCTCAGCCCCTTTGGTGAGACTCTTCCAGATTAGGAAGGAGAGTGGAGCCGGAAGGCAGGTCTTCCCCCTCCCCTGGCCCCAAGTCCCTATCCCCTCCCACAGCCCAAGCACATGAGCAGTTAGAACAGCAGTAATCTAATCCGCAGCAGGGTGCTTTTACTCTGTGAGTAACACCCCAGGAATGGGGAGCTGGTATATTTATCCTGATAACCGTCCTGTCCTCAGAGGAAAGGCAGATCTGTGGCCAGTAAGGGCCAATCCACAATTAGGCCAGATCAGCTCTGCCCCCACCCAGCCGAGGGACCTAGGGTCTGGACACCGATTGGGAACTCAATCTCCAGGAGGGGCCCTCCCTGCCAATTTGGGTTCTTGTCATATATCTCTTTTTCAAGAATAAAACTCCATGGGGCTGGGATTATGGCACAGTGGTAGCGTGCTCGCCTAGCACACGTGAGGCACTGGGTTCGATCCTCAGCACCACATAAAAATAAAATAAAGATATTCTGTCACCTATAACTAAAAAATAAATTAAAAAAAAAAAAAGAATAAAACTCCTGCAAGCAGGAGCCTTGTCTGCCTTGTTTGATGCTATATCCCCAGAAGCAAGAATAATAAATGGTTGAGTGACAGAGGGACTGTGAAGAGCAGAAAGATGGGGAAGGAGGAGTGAATAGAGAAAATAGCCAGTGCCAAGCAGGAGCCAGGATGCCATGCTCCAGGCCCAACCTGCTGGGTGCCCATCAACGTACTGGATAATCTCTCTGGATATCTTCCCTCTCAGTAAAATGGGCAGGGTGTGATTTGTCCCCATTCCTGCTAGCAAGCTCTGAGGAAGGAATATCATTATGAGTGGGATTTATATAGCCCTTCTGAGCTCTTTGGGAGTTTGTCTAAATCCAAGATACTGCTATTATCCAAACCCTAGACAGGAACTGTTCTCCCTCAGGGAATGGATGAGAAGTGATCAATATACCATAGTGTCATTTAAATATTTAATAGCCATGCCTGCAGGTTATAAAGACTCAGCCACCAGTTTTCCTTCGCTGACTCATGCCTCACCCAACAGGAACTGCCATTTTACTCTCACAATCCTGTAGGAAGTGTGAGCTAGGGGTGACACACAGGAAAAGAGGGGAGAAGGCCAGAGAGTTTTCCAATCTGCCAGTGGAGGGGGAGGGTGTGGACAAGGTGGTTCCTTCCTGGCTTCCTTCATGCTGGAGGCTTGTTTCCTGTCTGCTGACAAGCCCTGCCTTGCAGAGGGACACAACATGAGTGCGCAGGCAGGTTCACTTTATTGGGTGCCTGACTTGTGCCCAAGGTTACAGGGCACAGGTAACCAGAGACCGGAGAGAATAAAGGCTGAAAGGCAACTTAAGAGGTCACTCTGAGGGGCTGGGGCTGTAGCTCAGTGGTAGAGCGCTTGCCTAGCATGCGTGAGGCACAGGGTTCGATCCTCAGCACCACATAAAAATAAATAAAATAAAGTTTAAAAAAAAAGAGGCCTCTTTTAAAAAAAAAAAAAAGAGGTCACTCTGAGCTCCAGGCAGAAGCCCAACTGTGCCAGGTTCTCTCTGCATCAAACACACAGCACCCACACAGGGCCCACATACCAGGCGCCTGGTTGCAGCAGCTTCCCTGATTGGACACCAGGATGTTAAGCAGTAGCAGGCGAGAAGAGGTGGAAGTGGCCCACGCTGACTGAGTACATACACAAGCCTGCACCGGCTACAGGATCAGCCACACAGTCCAGGATGGCAGAGCAGTGGAGTCTCTTCCCTTATCATCCTCACAGCCAGGATCATAGTCCCTCCCTCAGAGCCACTCCCTCCCCAGAGGTCTCAGAACACCAAGGACACATTTCCTTGGTTAGATTTCATCCACCTCTTCAGGTCTCCCAGAGACTCAGGACCTTTTAAGGTCAAGTCTAGGGCCCCACACCAAGCCCATCCCACAGTTCCTTCAATGGGTAAAACACATTCATATACAAAAAGACTGGCGGCCTCAAGCCCAGGAGACTCATGTGCTGGAAATGTCCTCAGCAGTTTCAAATTCACTCCAGTCCCTTCCTGCAATCTGTGCTCTTCCAGGCAAGTAGGTCTGCTGCAGAGCAGGGCGGCTCCAGGGGCCTCTCCCCCTGCTAATCACCAACAGCGGTTAGGAGGGGCTCGGCAGTGAGTCATCCACCCATCCCACAGAGACCCGAACAAAAAGTTCAAAAGTTTGCCTGTTCCTGGGATGAGTCCTTTTGTGATGTTTATGACTTTCGTGGCACTAGTTACCCACCCTTTGTTAGTCCTGACTTACGAACACAGCCCAAGACAGAGACTAGGCCAACACTTCCCTTAATCAGTTATTTTCTGCACTGGCCCTTGCTTCCTTGACTTCCCAGGTTCTCCTTTCCAAAGTACTTTTTAACAGTTCAGTCCTTTTTTTTTTTGGTACTGGAGATTGAACTCAGCGGCACTCGACCACTGAGCTACATTCCCCACCCCTATTTTGTGTTTTATGTAGAGACAGGGTCTCACTGAGTTGCTTAGCACCTCGCCATTGCTGAAGCTGGCTTTGAACTCACTATTCTCCTGTCTCAGCCTCCCTAAGTGCTGGGATTACAGGCTTGCGCCACCATGCCAGCTTCAGTACTCTTTTAGTTCCACATGTACTGATCCCCGAGTGTAACTCTTCCTTCATAGGGCCTCTCTCCATTTCACAAGAACCTACCTTTCTTTCCATCAGCCAAACACACGGACTAAGTCCCCTTTCCCAACTCACTCACAGACCCCACTCTGGATTTTTACTCTATTCCTTCTCACAGACACCATCCATTTAAACTTCTTGGAACCGCACCACTGAGCCACATCCCCAGCCCTATTTTTGTATTTTATTTAGAGACAGGTTTTATTTAGAGACTGGGATGCTAAGTGCCTTGACATTGCTGAGGCTGGCTTTGAACTTGCAATTCTGTCTCAGCCTCCCAAAGTGCTGGGATTATAAGCGTGCGCCACTGTGCCCAGAGGAACCCCACCTTTTTTGTGTGTCCCACACTTCAGTCTCCTACTAGATTGCAGGCTCTCTGTGAGTAAGCACTTCCTTCCCCCTTCTGGATTCCCCACAGCATGGACACCCTCTTGGGCCTCTAAGAGAGAGGTGGAACGATTGTGTGCTGAGCAAGGGGCAGTCACAATACAGTCCTTGGATACCAACTCCACAGATGCTCAAGTTCCTCATATAAAATGGCACACTATTTCCATATAATCTGTCCACATCCTCCTACATACTTGATGGATTTTTGAGATGGGGTTTCGTTTTGTTCCCCAGGCTGGCCTTGCACTTGTGATCCTCCTGCCTCAGCCTCCCAAGTAGCTGGGACTACAGTCACATGCCAACATACCCAGCTTTCCCATATACTTTAAACCACCTCTATACTACCTAATACAATGTAAGTGCTTTGTAGATAATTGTTATACTGGGTGGTTTAGGGAATAATGACAAGAAGAGAAAGTCTGAACAGATGAAATTTTAAAAAAAAAAATTTTTTTAGTTGTAGATGAACGCAATATCTTTATTTATTTTATGTGGTGCTGAGGATCGAACCCAGTGCCTCACACATGCAAGGCAAGCACTCAACCACTGAGCCACAACCCCAGCCCTAAAAAATTTTTATTTTCTTTTTCAGCACTGGGGATTGAACGCAGGCAAGGCCTCATACAAGCTAAGCAAATGTTTAACTGACCTGTATCCTTCCTTCTCTGCTGCTGCTGCTTCCTTTTTTTTAAGAAAAGGTTTCACTAATTGCTGAGGTTGGCTTCAAACTAGCAATCCTCCTGCCTCAATCTCCTGAGTGGCTGGGATTACAGGAGTGTACCACTGTAGCTGGCCTGTTTTTAATATTTTTGATCTGCAGTTGGGTGAATCTGCAGATGCAAAACCCACAGATACAAAGAGCCAACTATACTTATACCATCAGTGGCCCTCTGTCTATAGGACAAGTGCGGAACGGCTGGGGTTGACAATCTGGTCTTGAGCCTCTCAGAACACAGCCCCAAACTAGCCTTCACCCCCTGCTCAGGCTCCCTCATTGTGACCTACCTCTCAAACTGAGATCTCTCTTCCCTTTCCCCAGCTGTGTGCCCCTATCCTCAATATTGAAAATGCCCACCACTACCACCATCTTTTACCCAAGATGTCCACACCTCCAGGGGACAATGGGAGGTCAGGCCCACAGTAAGTCATCTCAGGATAAACCCAGAACATCTTCTGAAGGTCAGATTTACACAGAAGCAAGAAACTCAAATTACTGTTTTAAATTAAAACAAGCAATGTTATATTATAAAGCCAAATACAAAATGGAAGTGAGATTGTAAAACAGAGATAAAGGCTGCACATGCACTTGGGGACTTTGGTGGACAGTTTTACACAGCACCACAAAGCCCCCACTGTCTGCACATAAAGGCTACCCCTGTCCATATGGCAGATTTGGCTGCTCTGGTGGCCATGGGGGCTGGGACAGTCACAGGGCTTTTTGTACACCCTTCTGGTATCCCACCCACCTGGCAGTATGATACAGTAAAAAGAACAAGCCTCCCAAGAGAGGCAGATGGCTTCAAATCCACCACTCACTAGCCTGATGAGAAGTGACTTGATCATTCCAGGCTTTGGTTTATTCAGACACCTCACAGAGCACATGGTGAGTAATAGATGAAAAAGTATATGAAAGTCACCATGGTGGCTGGATAAAATAAATGTGGGCTTCCCACTCTGACACAGAGGAGACACTCAGTAAATAAATTCACATCACTGATTTTCATCTCCCTGAGGACGGGAGGAGGAGGAGTTGGAGCCAAGGACTGTGGCCAGGGATCCTGGGAGCTGTGACAGGTCGTCACCAGCTCGGGCCTTCTTGCTGAGCAAACCACTGACCTCACCCCTCTGTGCCTGGGGTTCATTCCAAGTCCTCCTCAGAGAACATTAGTTGAGCCCAGAAGCCTCCAACTCGCTGCCTAGCAAGGACAGAGGCAAGACAGAGAAGCTGCAGGGTTTCAGCACTCTCCCCATCTCTACTGCCTGCCAGGAAGTCACAGCTCCCTAAGAGCCCTGTAGCTTTGAACTCAGAATGGAGACAACAGAAGGAGCTGCCCCAGCCCCATGGAAGCTCCCAGGAGAACAGGCCCAGGAGAGAGCAGCCTCTGTCCCTGCCAAGGGAGTTCTGAGTGACACAGAGTGAACCAGCAGAGTGACACAGAGGAACCAAAGACAGGGATATAGGGTAGAAAGAAGCTCAGGAGGTGCTACAGAGGGCAAGAGTGAAATAACCCTTCCTGGGCATCCACTAGGAGACACTCCTCATGACACCATTTCACAGATGAGGACGCTAGTGAGTACACCCTCCAAGCAGGCAGAGTTCCCACAAGGACAGTTCTGCCTGCCTACAAAGCCCACCCTAGGACACCTCACAAAGGGAGGAGGAACTTCACAGCAGCTGTCCTTCATTCTGCGCCAGCACTCCCCACCTCCACAGCATCAGTCCCCTAAGTTCCTGGAGGAATCCAAGAAAGTGGGCCACTGTGCAGACACCATACTGTCTTCTAGCCCGTGTCCTCCTTCCCTCTCCTCTTCCATACCTTCTGCCTCCGGCAAGGTTCTGAGCCACTGATGAGTTTCTAGGGATGGCACAGGGAGCACCAGAATTCAGAAAAGGCAGGAAATGCCATGTTCCAGCCTGACTTACTGCTGTACCAGGATGATGCGGGAGCATTTCCTTCCCACACTCCATTCATAGTGCTGCTGCTGCTGCTGCTGCTGCCATCCGAGTACCTTGATGCCAGACGGGGCTGCCTCAGGCACTGACGTGTGATCTCAAAGAGGTAGCACAAGAAGGACCGGGAGACAGGGCTCCACTGTACACACACTGAAGAAGAGGTGGAAGCAGCTGGCTTGCACTGCCCAAGCAGCAGAGTCAACCCAGATGTTCCTCCAATGGACAACCCAGTGCCTCCCCCAAGCACTTACTCTACAGAGCACAAAAGGAAGCAGTTCCAGGTCTCTTCCACTGTGAATGCTATTCCTACCTGCCCCACCTCTCAGGCCTAGAGAAAGGCAGTGACACAAGCACACTGGGGAAACAGGCCTAAGCTGAGAGCTCTCCTTGGCCCCTGGTTCTCAAGCCCAACGTACAGTCAATCAGCCATGAGATGTGCCACTACCACCCTTGACTAACAATCATCAAACACTGACACATGCAACTGATTTGCTTTCACTTTGAGAAAATCAACTGAAGTGGGTTCAAGATGACTCCACGACTGTCAGCCCCACCCATGTGGGTTCCAATGAGCTTTCTTGAGAGACAACTGGTGAGTGTACAGAACCCCGGACCCACCCTGAGTGTCATTCGAAGGATTGAAACCACTATCTCAGATGGTCAGGAGCTCTGAGAAGAAGAGGGGGATGGAAAAGAAAGCCAGCCAGCTGCCCCCTGAATGCGCCCCCAGTTGACCCTCAATGATACTTTGGCTTCCCTAGAAGCATTTATACCATTCAGCCCTGGATCTTCTTGATCTCACAAGATTTGGAAGCCATCTGCTGTATTCAGGGCTCCAGGAAATGCTGGGGCCCCTTGACAGCTGGTGTCACCATAGACAGTTGGCACCTCTTGAATAAGGTCCCATCCCACACACACAAGTTCCAAGTCATCTCAGTCCCCCACCCCCATGCTTCACAAGCTTGCTCGTAGGTAGCAGGCCTGACCCAACATGAGGCCCTGGTGGGATGGTGGCGCTGACCTACAAAGGAAGGATGCCTCCAGCCAGTGTCCCAAAGAGGGCAAGTCCAGTTTAGCTGGAAGCTGGGATCCTTGCCGACTCTCTGCACTGGGAAATCTGCCTCTTCCTGGATAGGGAGGAAACAGATGGAAGCTGCAGAGTCAAACTAGAAAACCACAATAGAAGAAGAGGGAAAACAGACTTTCCTGAAACAAAATACACCCAGGGACCTCTGGGGTCTCATTTTGGCTGCAGGACTCACATATAGGAACATCAATATCCAGGGAAGGACAGAGTAAAAATAGAATCAAAATAAAGCCCTGAAGTCAGCCTGCAACAAGCCCACCAACCCCAGAGCTGAGACCTCAAGTCAGATAGTCACTGGCCTCATGGTTAAACTGAGCAAGGGAGTCTGTGCCCTGGGGCTCAGGAGGCAGAGAAGGTTCCAGGTCTTCCACCTGGCTTGGCATGGCTGGACTGAAAATCTAACTGGCTATACCAGGAGATAGTGGGGCCAGGATAGGTGGGATCCACACCACTCCTGATGTGGATTTTATTTCAGGAGACACTCAGGGGTTCTGGGGAACCAACTCAGCAGAGCCAAGACAGATGGCAACAGCAGCGCCTGACTGTAATGCCTAGAAACAGTACACAGGAAGTCACCAATGTACACATGTGGAGCATTCCAAAAGTTTGTTTGGAAGTTGGATTTTGAATTGTGGAGAATATCTTCTAACAGAAACAATACTGAGGGCAGATCTGGGCCACTGTTCAGGTCGATTGTTCACATCAACTAGTCCCATGTGCTAGATTCTGCCATGTTTATAAGGATTTCTCTCTCACTCTAAGGTGTAAAGCAGAAGAGTAACCCTGAGGCCAGGCCACATAAGTCTGGAGCACTTGAATCCATCATTCATTTCTGCTCTGTGCCACCCATGGGGACACAGCTGTCCTGGTCACTCCTGGGTTAGATTTCCCAAGGACGGATTAGACAGGAAATGCTCTGCTTCTGGTCTTTCACAACTGTATGCAAATCAAGAAGCCTCATGTTTAACTGGATATCCTTGGTCAGAACAAAATTCAGCTGGGGTGGGGCTGGGGTTGTGGCTCAGTGGTTGAGCGACTAGCATGTGTGAGGCACTGGGTTCAATCCTTAGCACCACATAAAAATAAAAAATAAATAAAATAAAGGTTTAAAAAAAAAAACAACTCAGCTGGGGCTGCCACTTCTCCACCCATCTTCATGTCCATACAGGAAATGGTCGCTATTAGCAAGCTGATCAAGTGCCTATCCCACAACTACCCTTTCTGATGCAACTTGTTTCTGCTTTTTAAAGTGTAGAAGCTTGGGGGCTGGGGTTGTAGCTCAGTGGTAGAGTACTTGCCTGGCATGTGTGAAGCACTGGGTTTGATCCTTAGCACCACATAAATAAATAAAATAAAAGTATTGTGTCCACCTACAACTAAAAATATATATTTTTTAAAATTTCATTTAAAATTAATAAATAGGGCTGGGGTTATGGCGCAGTGGTAGCGTGCTCGCCTAGCACGCAGGAGGCACTGGGTTCGATCCTCAGCACCACATAAAAATAAAATAAAGATATTCTGTCCACCTATAACTAAAAAATAAATATTAAAAAATAAAATAAAAATAAATAAATAAAGTGTAGAAGTTTGGGCCAGGTGTGGTGGCCGGGTGCTATAATCTCAGCAACTCAGAAGGCTAAAGCAGGAGGATTGCAAATTTGAGGCCAGCCCCAGCAACTTAGCAAGACCCTATTTCAAAATAAAAATAAAGTGTAGAAGTTTCTGTCCTTCCACCCCTCCCTGTTGTGCTCCAAACTATGATGTCTACCACTATGGATATCATCGCTTGGTGAGGGGTGCCTTGCCCTATTTCATTTCCTACCCCACACCTGTGAGGTCAGAGCTAGGCTATGGAGAGCTGTCAAATCTCCCTGACTATGAACAAGGACTCCTATTTCCACACGAAAGAGATCAATTTCAAACCTTGGCACAAACAGAAGCCATAACACCCTCTTAGTGTCCAGTCCCTCTGAGGAAGAATCCTAGGGACCCCTAGAGCTAAGGGCAGCTCAGTATAGAGTGACAGACAGCAGGAAATCCCTGTGGCCTTTGGAGCAGAGAAAACCAGAGTCCAAGGAGCTGGTGGGTGGGCAGAGCAGAGCTTGAAGCCTAAGCCCAGACTGCTCCCACCAACAATCAGAGAGTCTGGAATGTAGTCCTGCTGCCCAACACTACAGTTCCTCTCTTCTTTGGGCCTGCTTGTCTTTTTAGTGAAATAGGAATCGTAAATGCCTAAGGGTTGGGCCAAAAAGTCTTCCAAGACCTCTTTGAGCAATAAACTCTGACTATTCTCCTTCTGGAAAGGATTCTAGAAGGAGCAGAGCCTGGGGAAGGGAGCAAAGGGAGGCAGAGACCCTAGTGTGAAGCCCGCAAGGTGAAACCCCACACTGATGTGCTTGTACTTTTTAAGAAAGCTGAGTTAATCTGAAGAAACTGAGAGATTTCACACAAAAACCAAGAATCCTAGCTTCTTTGGAGCAGCTAGAAGAGCTGGCAATACAGATGGTCCCTGACATATAGTGGATTCACTTACAATTTGTCAACTTTGCAATGGTGAGAAAGCAGTACACAGTCATCAAAACCATACTTCAGGGCTGAGATTGTGGCTCAGTGGTAGAGCGCTTGCCTAGCATGCGTGAGGCAGTGGGTTCAATCCTCTTAAATTTTAAATTTTGATCTCTTCCTAGGTTGATTACATGTGGTACAATATGCTTTGGAGATGGCTGGGCAGTGACAATGAGCCACACTATGACAAGGGGGAACTGACACTCTACTGTATGCTGTGTTGCTAAGCAATGTGCAGTAGGTTGTGTATTAAGCCTGGCGTTTTTGGCCAGGCACACCTTTAATCCCTGCAACTCAGGAAGCTAAGCAGGAGGACCACAAGTTCAAAGCCAGTCTGGGTCACCTAGCAAGACCCTGTCTCAAAATAAAAAACAAAAAAGCCTGGAGGTGTATATAGCTCAGTGGGAGAACGCCCCTGGGTTCAATCCCCAGTACTAAAGAGAAAATGGGGGGAAGGCATTTTCAACTTATAATATTTTCAACTTATGATGCATTTATTGGGATGTAACCCCAACAAAAGTCAAGGAGCATCTACACTGGTTTACTTTCCTACGGGGCAGTCATTAGTAGTGGCTGCCTTCCCTGGATGCAGCCTGAAATCTAGTTCTTTTTCCTTTTTTGCCTACTTTATCCATTCACATCACCTGCCTGGCCTCAGCAGGTATGTGAGTTTACAACAAAATGCAGCATGCGTTTTACAGCTGAACAACTCAGGTTCAAGTCCCAGCTCTACCAATTGCTAGCACAGCACGTTTTTTATCTGTTTTCTCATCTGTCGACTATTTATTAGCAGCCCCTTACATCATGGGGATTATGAGATTCCCAAGCCTCACTCAAGCCATTTGGAAGAACAAATAAGACAACAAACAACAAGCAGACCTGAAATATCAAAAGCATACAGTCCAGACACAGCAATATTACCTACCTCACCAGGTGAGGCCAGGTGACAGAGGGGGGCTAAGTAACTGTCCCACTCACAAAGCTGACATCCCTGACTACCCCACCTGAGCAGGTATGAGAATGCCAAGTACTAGAAGCCGCGAGCAACTGCAATGAGGGTGCTCTGAAAGGTATCAGGTGGGCAACCCAATTCTCCCACACTGTCCCAGCTCCATTTGTTGAGACACTGGGACTAGATCACTGATGTCTGATACAAGGAGTCAAGTTAAAAACCTGAGAGGAGGGGCTAGAGTTGTAGCTCAGTGGTAGAGCGCTTGCCTAGCATGTGTGAAGCACTGGGTTCGATCTTAGCACCACATAAAAACAAATAAAGGCACTGAGTCCATATGTAACTAAAGAAAATTAAACGAACAAACAAACAAATAAAAAACTGGACGCAGTGGTGCACACCTGTAATCCCAGCACTTAGGGAGGCTGAGACAGGAGAATCGCAAGTTCAAACCCAGCCTGAGCAACAGTGAGGTGCTAAGCAACTCAGTGAGACTCTGTCTGTAAATAAAACACAAAATAGGGCTGGGGATGTGGCTCAGTGGTCAAGTGCCCCTGAGTTCAATCCCCGGTACCCCAAAACAAACAAACAAACAAACTTGAGAGGCTTTCAGGACCCAACCAAAACTTCAATCTCTCTCCCTGGCTTCAAGGTCATCGCCAAGTTCAAAGGGTTGCCAAGTGGGAGTTTCCAGAGGCTCCTGTGCTCAGGGTGTGGGGAGCTCAGGGTACAAGGCCAACACAAAGAAAGGCACTGCTCATCTTCCCAGGAGTCTGGCCCAGAGACTAACATCTCAGCCAAACGCACTCCCAGCAAACACCTCCCAACAATGTGGGCACCAAGCAGGTTCTAACTCCCGATTCCAAGGGGTCAGCCTACGGAGAGCATCGGCACTCCAGCCTGCCCAGGTTCGCTCCAGGGGTCCTAAGTGTCAGGGGTGACAAGCACTCACTTGCTCACTGTGGTTGCACCTGGCTCCTCCTGCTCCTGCTGACTCAGTTCAGCTCCCTACTCTCAGGGCAAAAAAATTCCCTATTCCCCTTTCTTCCCTTTCCACCTCAAAGAAGAGAAGAGCCCCCAAGGAAGGGAGTTAACCCTTATACCAGACGTGTGAACCTGGCATTCCTGGTTGACTTTTGGGGGATCTGTGAACTACCTGCAATTACACATAAAACATTGTGTGCATGGCTACTGCATTACTCTGGGGAGAGAATTTCCAATGGTGACAGTCCAAAGGGAATGGGAATCCACAAGGGGAAACCACTGCCGAGGGTCAGTGCTAACAGTGCCAGCCCGGTCCCTTTGAACTTACTGCTTGGTCCTTTCTAGGCAAGTCTGATCATCTGGGGCTGAAGCTGCCTCACCTTCAATCCCAAGTGAGTGGAATTTCTGGAACGGACCTGTCTGCTCAATGGCCCAGAGAGCAGGGACTCCACTCCAGCAAACCCACCACAGTGCAGGAAGCACAAGTCCTTCCATCCCTCTCACTGGGGGTGGCCTCACGTTTAATAGTGGCCCCACTGATGTGCACGAACACATATCAAGCACAGGAAGGACAAAGATACAGTGTCTGTCCCCAAGGCAGGCACACAAAATAGTGGGAGACTTCCTAATAGTAGGAAGCGCAAAGGGGTCAGTAGAGGGCTTAAGGGAAATGGAAGGAAGAGCTTTTCAGGCAGAGGTGAAAAACAGCCTGGGAAACAGCCTAAACAGAGGGAACTAAAGCTCAGGGTGCAAGTCCCAGCTTGGTGGAGGGCAGCTGAGGGCCCAGGGCCTGCTTCGGAGCCTGGACTTACAAGGACAATCCACAGAGGGCAGTCGGCAAGGGAATGCAGGACCAGGCCTGCCTTTTACATCACTCAGCCAGTGTGTGCAGGAGAGAAGGGAGGGAAGCAGGGCTCAGCTAGAGGAAGACAAAGAGTTGCAATGTTTTAAATGAAACAAGGTAAAACCAACAAGACCTGGTAACCCAGTGGATGTGGAGAAAGAGGGAGGAGTACAGGATGTCTCCACATTTGTTTCCTGCAGGAGGATGAACAGCCACCAGATGAGATAGGGAAGACTGGAGGGGAGCAGGGCCCAGGGGAAGAAGGTCCATGGGAGGGCTCAGAATGAGGAAGGCAGCAAGGATAGAAGTCAGAGTCAGATCAAGGACAGGCAAAACCACAGGGCAAACTCAGGGGAGCCCAAAGGCCTTTCTTCACCTGGCCAAGTCTCCTAAGAATCTCTCAGGGGCCTGGAAGTAGCAAATTGAAAAATGATATGGTGTTCCCACTCCAGTTGCCCCTCTCCTGAAAATAAGTCATTCTGCCAGGCCTTGGGAAAAGTTCCAGAGGTTGCATGTGGCCTGCTCCAGAAATGCTCAGAATACTCAGGAATATCAGGGCTCCCACCCTCTGACTTTCCCATCTACGCTGAAGTCTGCCTCTGTAACCTACAAACAAAGCCAGCCCCATCTCTGACAGCCCTTCTCCAGGAAGAGGGGAGAAAGGCCAAGTACATTATCACAGGAGCCAGGTCCTTCCTGCCACATGAGCACACAGATTACTGCTGGGGCCAGTAGGCCCAGGGCACAATCTCAGGCCCCAACTTCTCATGGAAATGTCCTTCAGAACTGGCTTGGGGCCCCAGTCCAACTGAGCCAAGAGACTTTGCACACTGGAGGATAAGAGATGCACCAAGTCCTAGCCCCATCTCAACTGCCATAACAAAGGTCATTCTAGGAAGGAAGCAAAGACCAATGACTATCCTTGGCTTTATGGTTCAGGCTGTTTGATTCACTTCAAAGATCCAATCAGAAGCCGGGCGCGGTGGCTCAAGCCTATAATCCCAGCACTTAGGGAGGCTGAGACAGGAGAATCGCGAGTTCAAAGCCAACCTCAGCAACGGCGAGGTGCTAAGCAACTCAGTGAGACCCTGTCTCTACATAAAACACAAAATAGGGCTGGGGATGTGGCTCAGTGGTCGAGTACCCCTGAGTTCAATCCCCAGTACCAAAAAAAAAAAAAGATCCAATCAGAAGGAAGCAAGGTATGAAATCACATAACTCAGCATGCACGTACACACATGTACCCATGTGTGCCTCCTCCAAGTCTTTGCACATGCTGTTCCCTCTCCCAAAATTACCCTACTATCTTCTTTACCAGGCTAAGTTCTTTCTTATTCCTTGAGACTCACATAGCTCAGTTTCCTTTTCTGCAACACGAGGACACAAAGGACTTACTTTCCTACCTAAAGAAAAAGGAAGCCGAATCCCAGCTACTCAGTAGGCTAAAGTAAGAGGATTACAAGTTTGAGGCCAACCTCAGCAATTCAGTAAGGCCCCTGGCAACTTAATCACGTCTTAAAAAAAAAAGGAGGGCTGGGGATGTGGCTCAGTGGCAGAGCACTTGCCCAGCAGGTGCAAAGCCCTGGGTTTAATCCCCAGTACCACAAAAAAGAAAGAGAAAAAAAGGAAGGTATTAATTTTATGCTGGGGGGCCCCAATCTCAGTACCATTTCCTCCAGGAAGTCTTCCCTGAACCTCAATCCCCACATAGGATTTGAGGCCCCTCTCCTTAGAATTCCCAGAGCACCATGCACTTCCAAACTTGAGGCCCCTCTCCTTTGAGTTCCCAGAGCACCATGCACTTCCAAACTGGTAGGAACTGTCAGCCACTGAACCTAAACAGTCCACCAAGGGCAGGGAGCAATGCTTATACCCATCTCCCAAAGCTTAGCACATAGTAGGTGCTCCATGGACAGTAATAAATGAATGAATTGATGCTCCCAAGCCATCTGCTACAGAGAGCTGCCTCCCTGCTTCAGTTCCTGCTACCTCCTGGTCCTCCATTAGCATTCAGTCCAGGCAAAGCACAAAGCAGGAGACTGACACAGAAGCACATGGCCTGGGGTCTTCCTACTCTTCCATCCCAGGAAATGTCCCATTTACTGTGAGCTAGTTACCACCTTCCCCTCCAACCGGCACCATTTCTACTCTTAAAAAAAAAAAAAAAAAAATCAAGACTTTGTGGCCAGAGTACAGTCCCTTGTGGGCACTTAAGGTTTAAACTCACTGTGTGGCCTGCCCAGCTTCCTTTGTGGTGGGGGAAGGGAACTTGGTGAGGTGGGTTCAGCGCACAGGAATGAGGCAATGGGAGAGAATGTGGGCACTAGGCAGAGTCAGGGGCTGGCACTAGGCAGCACCTTGGCGTGGTGCTCAGGAAAGAGGAGGGGGGCATTGCCAAGTGACAGGACAAGAAGGAATAGAGAAAGCGGCAGCCCCAGCGTCCTGGGGATCTGGTCACACCTCTCCCCATGGAGCAGAGGAGGCAGAAGATGTGAGCTGGAATGTGTAGAATTTGTGAAACCTGCACTGCTGGAATGTGTTAGCAACACCCACCATGGGTTCTGCAGCCCAGAGATGCTGATAGCCCCGTTGATTATCATGACTGCACCACAGATGAGACAACCACAAAACATACACAGATTAGTGAGGCTCAGGGGGAGCTCCATGGGCAGGGAAGCTAGCCAAGGAAGAAGATAT
>PVHX01008729.1:0-48013 GCA_004024805.1 Geosciurus inauris
TTGAAAGTGCATATAAAGATGTTTAATATGAAGAATGTAATCTGCTTATAATTTTGTGCAAAGTTAGAAAAATTATGATTGTAACAATTTTTTTTCTATTTGCCTCAGCAAATGTTTTCAGTGAATAGTGTGTACAGCTTCTGAAAATTTGTTTTTTTCTGTTATGTATTAAAATTCAACTTTTGAGAAAAATAAAAAATAAAAATAAAAAAAAATAAAATGAAAAAAAAATCAGGCTACTTCTTTTTCAAGTTAAGTTTGTGTTCTGGGTTCCTTGCGGGTAACTGGCCTTTTTCTGTAATTAAGTCAACATGATTATCCACCAGCAGCCCTTCCAAGGTTATCACTGCTATAACATTGCTATTTCCAACGAGGTTGTAATGTGGGGAGAAAATAGTCTTTAAACAGACTCAAGAGAGATTTAATTGAGATCCATTGTGCACATTAAAATGCAAATGTTTGTGGTATTCGTTGTAAGAAAGTACACTACTATGAAATGCAATATTTAATAGAACCCTTAGTGATGCCCTCAGCAAAGTGAAGAGTGCATTCCAGAGGAATATGTACTCCCTTTCTACCAGTGTAGAAAATATATCTGATTAAGTATAAAGGGTAAAATGAAATCATAACACTCTGGTGTAATATGGTCATTTCTAAACACATGCTGTAAATAAAAGCACTTTATGTATTATTGAGACATAAAAAGCTGTACATATTTCATATATTCAACTTGATGAGTTTAGAGATTAGCAAACACCTATGAAAACATCACCACAATCTATGCCATAAAAGTATTCATCATCTTCAAAAGTTTTCTCCTGCCCTCTGTAGTACATTCCTAAAGCTGATTCATTGTGTCAAGTTCAAACTAAGAGAGGAATTTCCTTGAATGATCTGAAAAATGTGCTCCTCTCCTGTTAACATGAATAGGCTGTTAAAATGGGCTCCTGCTAATTGGAATCCCATAGAGTCCAAGCATTAACACATAAAATCCAGAATGTGCAGTTTTTCTCTTTTTTCATTAGCACTCAAGTTCAATCTGTTTTTTTAAAAAGATAATTTAGAAATAAGTAGCTTGGTTCACCTACGTCAAAGGTAAGTAGATCTTAAATACAGCAACACTTGGTGTGACTGATGAGTTCCTCTCAAGATCTTCAGCTCCTGCACTTCAGTCTACCTGCATTCTCGAAATTTATCCTGAGAAGGCCACTGGAGACAACAGGGTTCTCACTCTTCATTTCTGAAGCTACAGTCCTCCTGTTGCTTTAATAATTCTAGAGGACCTGGTCTTCTGAGAGAAGCATTTATCTGCACTTTTGAATGTTGTGAATCAAATTCAGTTTTGATTTTTTAAGACCTTATATTGTAAGAATCTGTTTTTATACCTCACTAAAGGACTTCTTTAAGATAAGAAATACATACCTTAACATCACCAGTACCCAGGAATGGACTTAGGGCATTATAGAGACTTCTTCTTTTTTATTTTCATCTTTTTCTTATGAAATTCATCAATTTATGTCTGGGTATTTTATGCTCCCTAAATATCATTGTATACAGGAAAAGTTAATCCCTAAGAAGAGAAGCACAGGTCCATTATTTGTGAAAAAGCCAAAATTGAGGAAACTTGCTAACTTAAGGGTAGACTTCAACATGTGCTGAAAGTAAAAATAAAAATCAAAAAACAGTTTGCCATCAAGAAGATTAAGACAGAACATGTTCTCTTTAACAAAAATAATCTAGTTCTGAACAGAACTGATACATCACAGACCCTTGCTGTTGAGATGTGTATTGAAGGCTACTTTATCTATAAGGATTTATTAATTTACCAGTGAGATAGTAATATGTGCTAGGCAACTTGCAAGAAACAGATAACTGTGAATCAGAAATTGCCCCCACCCTCAGTGAGAAACGCAGTGCTATAAAAGTAACAATGCAGCCGGGCATGGTGGCACATGCCTGTAATCCTAGCACTTTGGGAGGCTGAGACAGGAGAATTGTGAGTTCAAAGCCAGCCTCAGCAAGAGCGAGATGCTAAGCAACTCAGAGAAATCTTGTCTCTATATAAAACACAAAATAGGGCTGGGGATGTGGCTCAGTGGTCAAGTGACCCTGAGTTCAATCCCCAGTACAAAAAAAAAAGTAACCACATGGGTTTAAACTGCATAATGTACACTGATGGCCACTGGTAGGGCAAAGAACCTGGCTACTCCATGAACAGTTAGCTATGAATTCTTGGTTTCGTCTCATAATTCCTTTGAAAAGTATTTACTCATTTGAAAAAAAGACTAAAAGAAGGGTTACAGAGATATTTTAATCTTCAAGTCCAAGATTAAACATATGAGTTCACCTCCTTCTTTCTATGATCCCATTGAAATTTCAAAAAAAAAAAAAAGAATGAAAAGGAATAAACAATAGTGACAAATGAAAGTAGGGGTTGAAATGTCATTAACATGTAGTTGTATAAATTCTGAAAAAAAATTGAAGATAAAATTAGATTGACAGGCAAAATGGGTAGAGAATATACCAGCACAGAAAATGTCATGAGAGAGCTACCCAGGAGGGCAACTGGACTTCTCTAAAACCTTGGAGAGTCACTGGGCTCAGAGTCAGCAAATGTGTTCAGAGTAGGAGATGAGGAGCAGAAATTCAAACAGAAGGCACAGGGACAATTAAAGGTCAGTATATGAGACAATGGCACAAAATGTCGTACGGCATTCCTGCCCTACCTCCCCTCCCCAGCATGCAGAAAGCAAAAGGCCAGTAATGGCCACAATTAAGCACTTGAAATATCTTGAACAGCTGAATCCTCCTTCCAGAACTGTGGGGACCTTAGACTACAACTTTGTTGTGGCTTTAGGGTGGAGTGGAATTTGACCACCACCTTGCAGTCCTCTCATCCTATATTAATCCTGATCATGAACATGCTCTGCCTGGACATCCTACTCATAACTCCAACTCAGGGGACAGCCCTAGCCAACAGACTGGTCTCATCTCAATGATGTCTGAAGAAAGCCATCCCAGGAAACAAAATCATCTGACTTAGAAGCAATACAACTGATAGTTCTACAATATCTGAAAAGAATGCCAGCTAGGGAGAACTGGAAAAGTACTGTCACAGGGTTCTACTATAAGCTCAGTGGTATCATATCACCTGAAGGTAGGTAGCTATAAGCCACAGATGCTGAACACACCCCAAAACTGAATGTTAGACTGGAACTGCTAATCCCAGAGAGAGGCTCCTATATAAACAAACCCCTACTTGAAGTACTTCTTGAGCATATTTGGGATCTCTGTGGGCTGGATTGTAGCATGCCCTCACATTTTATACCAGACACAGCTCTTACCATGACTGAAGCAAACAGACATTTTCTATGATTGACATCTGTAACCTTTCAGAAAACCAGACTGATAAATGTCCCTGGCTATAGGAGGTGACTGACAGACAGGAGCCTGGCAGAGCCTTATTACAGGATGAATGACACCTGAGGGCCTGTAACCTTTTCCCATCAAAACAGAAAGACATTAAAAAAAAAAAAAAACCTGCATGAAGTATATTTTATTGGGATTCAGAACAGGAAGGTCAGAACTAGCACCTATGGACTTGGGTGGGGAGATGATTCAAATCAAATGGATTCATGGGAATTTCATTCTAGTCCAACTCCATGCTTGGCATCACAGGAAGGATGAGATGGGAAGGCATGCACATTCCAGGGAAGAGTTTGCTGTCCAGCAATGTGGCACTGGTATTGCTACAGACCTAGCCATGGCACTTCTTATCCACCAATTTGTCATACAGTTTATTTCATGAAAGACAATACCTTTCAAAA
This sequence comes from Geosciurus inauris, assembly GCA_004024805.1. NCBI lineage: Eukaryota > Metazoa > Chordata > Mammalia > Rodentia > Sciuridae > Geosciurus > Geosciurus inauris. Next base: position 3,828 of record PVHX01008729.1, read on the forward strand.
TGACCCAGAACTCTGCTAGGGATATGGGTGAAGGAATTGGTCATTTGTTTCAACATATCCATGCCAGATTTTTGCTGAATGTTAGGGGAAAACAAGGACTAGGAAGAACGCAGCTATGGCCTTTGTCCTCACAGAGCCCCTTAAGCATGTGAATGTGTAAGCACACATTTACACAGACATTACACTCAGAAATGGGAGCTCAGTATATGCCTATCTCTTATCAACATGATGCAATGGAAGACTCTTCTAAACTGCAACACACTGCAACATAATACGGCATAATGAAAAGAGCAAAGGCATTGGAATTGGAGCCCTGGCTTTGCCACTAAATGTTCACATTGCTTGTCAACTTATTTACATTTTCAGATTTCCCCTGCCAACTTCCATACGCATATCCTGTTGCAAGAGCCATACTACCAATGCTGGATGGGGTATACCTTGCAGAGGGATATGTCAAGTACTGGTCAGGGAACAGGGATAATTCTGCAGCTGTAGAAAGTATGTGCAGGAGACACCTGTACTTAGCACATATCAATAATTTGGAAGTAAGGAGAATCTGATTACTTTTGGGACTTACATTATGAAGCCCATGCAAAATGGGTGTAGAAGAATCATGCAGAGCCACCTTAGGGATAAAGAATGTCTACCAGGTGTGGAAGAATGAACTAACTGAAGGAACCATCATTTTATCAGAAGGGGCTGTTAAACTTTCAAAGTATAACAAAGTCCAGGCACCCAGCACTGCCTCCAGGAGAAGGGACTTAGGGTGTAAGCAGCTGTAGGTGTCTCAACTCTGATAGGTAACTCTCCAATGCAGAGCTGGACACTGGATGATCAATGCCAGTGCATTTTCTGATAATTTTCCTGCTCTCATATTTTGAGTTCACTTATCTGATTTTCTGTCAGCTCTGCCTCCGAAGGAACTCTTTATTGTGTCTGTTTCTGCCATTCCCTTGGCCGCCACTACAGTTCAATTCCAGTATTCCTCACTGGAGCAGTTCTTTAACTTGTATCCCTATTACCAAGCACACCCAACCCCATCTCCCAATCACTATAGCCAGAAAGATCATTATAAATCATAAAGTTCATGTTACTTTCCTGCTTAAATCCTTCAATGGTTTTCTGTTATGTTCAGTATAAAAGTCAAATGCCTTGATGTGGCTTAACAACGTCACAAGCCAGTTCCTGCTCAGCCCTGCAGCGTCCTTTCAGCTCTGCTTCCTTTCCTGCGATCATCTACAGCCATAATGCATAAACGCCTGCCTTCCTGAGTGCCCCATCCTCGCTCTCTTCCCTGGAAACCTCTTGTGGACCTCACTTCCCCTGTTGCCAAAACCCTGAACTGGTCCCTTCCTGTTGTGGTTTAGATGTGTGAGATCCCCCAAAAGCTCTTGTGTGAGACAATGCAAGAATGTTCAGAGGTGAAATGATTAAATGATAAATTATTACAAGAGATATAACCTGATCAGTGGATTAATCCACTTGCATGGGTTAAGTGGGTGGTAACTGTAGGCAGGAAGGGTATGGCTGCAGGAAGTAGGTCCCTGGGTGTCTGCCTTTGAGATTTATGCTTTATGATGAGTGGCGCACCCCACCCCCTTCCTATCAACTGAGAAGCTTTCCTCCTTTGTGCCCTTGCACCATGGTATTCTGCCTCATCTCCCTCTGGCCCAGAGCTATGGATTTGGCCGACCATGGACTGAACCTCTGAAACCTTGAGTCAAAACCAGCATTTCCTCCTCTGCATTGTTCTCATTAGGTCTTTCCATCACAGCAATGCTAAGCTGACTGACAGCTTCCTGTGGGCTCTTTCGCACCAGCACCTGCCCTTACCCCTGCTTTTGCTGTATTGGAGGGGATTGCTTGTTGCTCCCCTGCTTTCCCTATAGCAAATGGACTGTAATCCCTTTATAGAGAGAAACTAGATCTTCCCCTCTGTACTCAGGCCTTTCATCTGAAAATAGGGCCGATGATAGCAACAACTGCATAGAGTTGTTACAAGTATTGAGAGTCAAGATGTGTGTGTGTGTATGTGTGTGTGTATGGGTGTGTGTATGGGTGTGTGTGAAGCACCTAGAAGAGTTTCTTACACTGGAGTAATCACAATAAGCATTTACTGCTTATAACACATGTATGAGTCAGCACATATATAGAACATAAAATAATACTTATACATTGAAATTATTAGTTATTATAACTGCACTTATTAGTGTTCTATTCTTTACTCTTTTTTTTTTTTTTTTTTTTTTTTTTTTTTTTTTTTTTTTTTTTTTTTTTTGCTGGTGTTGGGGATTGAACCCAGGGCCTTGTGCACACTAGGCAAGCACTCTACCACCTGAGCTATATCCCTAGCCCCCAACAGCTCTATTCTTGCTATAACTTTAGGATACAAAGTACATGGCATATAAGGGTCTCTGAATAAATGTTTGCTAAATGAAGAAGTAGTTGCATACATTTCAAGAAACCATCTGATTTCCTACTCCACCTGATTACTGGGAAATATTAACTTTCCTGATACCAAAATAAACACAAACAAACAATAAGTGTATAACTGACAATTATATTTTTCAAAATCTCACTATTTTTGATTTTACAGATCAGTCTACCATAAGCCCTGGTAGGATGCATCAGCCTGTTTAAGCCAGATGAACTCTTGGGTCCTGAGCTTGAAGGGCTGAGGACCCAGTCACACACACCAGTGAGATTACTAAAAGTAATGCTGCTCTTTGAGGTTTTGGTCAGGATGTCCCAAGGATCCACACGGGATTTTCTGCAAAATCATATTTCTCCCCATATGTCCCATCGAAAGCCTTCTTTAGACTTACTCCACAATTACCTCCACAGCTTCTCTGGCTTCTCTGTAAAAAGAAGGAAAAATGAAAGAAAACACAAAACAGATAAGAGCTTCACTTTCTAAACTGCTCACTAACAGAGATGGGTTGGAAGATAAGAGGGCTTGTTTGGCCAGTAGGAGTCTCAGGTCCTGTGGAGGACTGGGGATAGTGTGGTATCAGGACAAGAACCAGCCATTGGCCAGCATGGGTGTGATTCCAAATACACAATGAGCCAGCTCTGGGCACTGCACAATGACCCAGCTTTAATGAGCACTTCTCACCCTACTGTGAAGTACTAAGAACACCAAGGGGCTGGTGTTCCCATGTTACTAGACATGGGAAATAACTGAGCAATTGGGAGCTTAATGTATTTGACTCCAGGGCTTGTGCTCTTCACCTGTGGTCACTCCGTTATTCTCTACCTAAAATGGACTCATTACCCTTGCGTAATTGTGACCATTGCAGAAAAACAGAGAATGGCAAGTATATGATAAAATGTGACTATATACAACCACCCATGCATAGTGTTCCAGCAAGTTCCTTTACTTCTGTAGGCTTTCGGTTTCCCATATTCAAAATGAAAAGTGTAGAGGAATCAAGATAGAAGTCCAAAGTTTTAGCTCCGTCTATCCAAGTGCAGTGTATTTCTTTCTTACACAAGTGTCAATCTTATGCCTCTGTCATCCAAGGGTTTAATTCTGCAAGGGCCAAGCCTTCCCCATGGCCCCTTGGGTCTCTTCTTAGAGCTGGTGTCTGCTGACGTACAGCCACTCCATGCTCCACATATTGACAGTCCCTCTGTATGCAGAACTCAGAGCACAGAAAGAGAAATGAAGCAAACATTGCAAGATAGAAACATAGACAACAGTCCTCATTTATATATTGATGAGCAATCCTCACTGAAAACTTGGAATCAGGCAGCTGGCTGCTGGGTCAGGAGACCTCACTTCAGATACATATTCTAAAAAAATTGCCCGATGGAGGATCCTCAATACCCTGTTAGCCACACAGATTTCACCTGGCCCTGATCTATTCTAGGAACTTCAAAACTGTCCTAGGTTCACTGGATGCAAGTTTCAAACAAGTTCTTGTGTGAATTCCTATGTGGACCCTCTTGAATTTGGGGAACTAAATATCCCAGTATAAACTGGGCGCGGTGGTGCATGCCTGTAATCCCAGCACTTTGGGAGGCTGAGACAGGAGAATCACGAGTTCAAAGTCAGCCTTAGCAATAGCAAGCTGCTAAGCAACTCAATGAGACCCTTTCTGTACATACAACACAAAAGAAGGCTGGGGATGTGGCTCAGTGGTGGAGTACCCTGAGTTCAATCCCCAGTACCATAAATAAATAAATAAATAAATAAATAAATAAATATCCCAGTGTAGCACATTGCCCCAACTACCTAGCATCCAGGGTTGGCCCTGCCTGTGAGAGGACAAGGGAGGCGGAATTTGGGACAGGATACAGGCATCTGCTGTGCTCTCATCCATCCCTCGCACTCACCCTGGACTTCTCTTGAATGGTTTCCACCCAGCACCACCCAGGCTGTTCCTCTCACAGCAAGGAGAGCTTCCCCTTCCAGAAGAGGATATACTCATTTTGTAGTCATGAATTCTTTTTCAGAAGAGAAGTGGTCCCTTAACTTTTGTGAGATTTTTATGATATTCCCTACTTTGGAGTTAAAAGCATTTCATTGTGTAATATAATTTAATGGTTTGGGGAAATAATTTTTGCAGTTATTAGCAAATAGTGTAATCCCTTTTGCCTTATTGATGGATAAGAAAATTCCTCCCAATATTGGAATTTCCTTCCCTTTATATATTGTTATTCAGAGTTCCCTTGCTGTGACAAAATACCTGAGAAAAACAACTTAAAGAAGAAAATAATTATTTTGGTTCAAGGTTTCAGAGGTTTCAGTCTATAGAAGTTTGGCCCATCCCTGTGGGTTTGTGAAGGAGTGTGGCAGAGCAAAGCTGCTCACTCCTGAGGGCCAGGAAACAGAGAGGGGGAGGCCTGGGGACAAGGCCTAATCCCAACTAGATCCATCCACCTCCTCCAGTTTCTACCACCTCTCAATAATACCACAACTATGAACCCATCAGTATTTTCATCCATTTCTGATATCAGAGCCCTCAGAATCCAATTACTTCCAAAAAGCCCCATATCTGAACAGTGGGGACCAAGCCTTCACATGAAACTTGGGTGACATTTCAGATCCAAACTGTAATGAGTACTTGGAATAAAAGAACCCAGATTTGCACAAAACTTCACCTTATCCTTTCCTATCCTTTGCTGGCTGAAACAATACAGAATGCAGGGTGTGTTAGATGTATGTAGATACACATATCTTAGAGCAATGAAGATAATTAATAGTAATTGCACATATACCATATATGGGTGCAAAAATGAGAGGCCTGGTTTAATTTTAATAATAAACCATGGGAGGGACAAAACTGTTGTCCTCTTTGTGTTAATGGGAAAACTAGCCTCAGAGAAGATTTGACTTATCTAAGGGTACACAATTGGTCAGCGGAAGGTCAGGCTTAGAACCCAGGTGCCTCTGTCTCCATGGATGGTGTCTTTTTGCTTACACCCAGGGGAAGAAAGGGAGTTAGTGCTGCATCAGCAAATGCAGCCACGTCTGCCTTTGCAGGAGGCAGGATGAGATATCCATACTAAGGCCTGGAAACCAGTGAAATTGTGGCTCAGTGGAAACGGCTTGGGTAGGTGGATTGGCAGTGGGGGTGAACCAGCACAAAAGATACAGGGAGCATTGTTGCAAGTTATATAACTATAAGTGATATGGAATATCACTAGCAAACTGGATAATTGTGACCCTAGGTAGGAATCTGGTGCCTGAGGTCAGATTGCATGGTGTTTTCTTTCTCCATCAGGAGTTTTATCAGCATTATAGAAAATAGCTTTGTTTCCCATTCTTACATATTTCCTTGAAGATCTTTCAATTCAGGGTTTGTTTAATGGTCTCCAGAAGAAAACCACCTAGGAAGGGTGTTGGGACGGGGCATTAAAGCTGGTAATCAGTGAATTGAATCTGATATGATGACTCCCATGATTCATTGTTTTGTAAGCTTCCTAAATTGATAAGAGAGAGATTTATCCTCTCCGTAGAGGCAGAAATAATTTATGAGCCAAGTTTATTATCTGGAAGTTTCCACATAGCTTTATATAATGGCTCATGTTGTCTTTATAGATTTTTTTCCTAGGGAACATTTTAATCTAGCTAGAGTAAATAATATCAATCACATTGCTTGTATAATCATTATTGGCTTGGGCCTTTGATTGATTTTTAAATATTGTTTTCTTGCTGCAGGCAGCCTAGTGGAGTAGAAACAGTACTGGCCTAAATAAACAAGAATGTGAGATTCTCGGTCTGATTTCTTCAATGATGAGCTCATTGTCCCCTCAAGTTTCCCATCACCACCACACTTTGGGTCACAGCTATACCTAGAATGTCAAATGGCAAAAAGAGGACACAGAGTAAAGTGTGTGCTCTAAGGAGCCTCCTCTGCCACTTTCTAGGTGACCTCGTACACAGTGGGGAGTCTAGGTGACCTCGTACACAGTGGGGAGTCTCTCCCTGCCTCTGTTCTCTAATCTGTAAAATGATAATCTTAATTAAGTGCTCCTCCATGGTTTCTTGAAAAAATTTAATGACCAAATTCCTATCAAGTGCTTTGCAGAGTACCTGTATCATGGAGTGTCAAAAATGTTAACATTTATTACAATTACATCCTCACTTCCACCTCAATGCTCTGTGTGCATGGCAGATTCCTATAAGTCTTTCACATGTCACCCACAATATCCCCTCTTCTAAGAAGGCTTCTATCCCCTTCCATCCCTGCCTCTCCCTAAATGGATCTGATGTCTTTCTCTCTCTGATCCCTCCAATGACACTTTGTCCATCAGTCAAGAAGTACTTACAGACCCTATAGGGTGCCAAGCTCTGCTGACATTGAGTGTCCATGCAGAGGTCACTGTCCCCAAGGAGTCTTGAGAGAAGTGACAAGCACCATTGTAGGGTCCTCGGCAAGGTAAAGAGAGTTTCTTGCTCAGAGAGCAATCATTTCTCAACCTGTGTAAAGCCCAGGGCTGTGAGACCACACTATGTCTAGCGTTTTCTCTCTTTTCTTTTTCTCTATTCTGTTTAATTTTTCAATTTTTAATTTAATTTTTAATTTTCCCTCCTTTCTCATCCTTCTTTACTGTCCTTTGGACTTTTCTTTCTTTTTCTTTTCCTCCTCTCTCATCCTTTCCATCTTTTGCACTGGGCTATACACAAGGGTAAGAGACCTCTCAAGGAAGATCTCTAGGGGATGGTGCTGAGGCTGAGCCTTCAAGGTCGTGTGGAATATAGATAATGAGTTGGGGAGAGGGTAAAACATAGGTGATAGAAAGAAACAGAAGGGACAGCCAATGCTGGAAGAGTAAACAAGAGGAAAAGCATATGCAAGGATGATGGGTGGGTGCATGGAGTTTAATAAGGTGGGGACCCCGCAGAGGTGTACGAGGACTGACAGGACAGAGGGTGGAAGACAGGCCACAGAAAGGCAAGTCTTCTCCACATTGTTTGGACTCTGTTCTCTACAGCACGGGTTCTAAATTGGGCCTAAGAAGAAGGCAAATTGCCTAAATTTTCACACTAGAAAGATCACCATTTCCTGGCATAGCATGGACCATGGAAGGCCAGCTGGATACAGGATGTTAACTGATACCACAGAAGCATTCCAAGCAAAAGGTTCTGAGGCCTCAAGGATGCAGGCAGGGTGGCACAGGGGCTAAGCATGTGAGCTCTGCTCCATTGGTGAATCATGACCCTGCTCTGCCTCTCACAGGTGCCAAGAGGAAGGGCCACTGCTAATGTCCACACTCTGAGCCAAACATCTCAGCCTTTGAAAACAGGCTTCTGATCCCTGTGGTGAGCTCGTTAGCGTCACGAAACAAAGAATTAGAAATATGCACAGCAGTCTACTAAGGTCTCCTAAATAAGGAAAATGAAGCCTACATATTTATTCATTCATTTATTTTAATGTTGTCCTGAGATCCTTCTATGTATTAGGCACCAGGTATAGGGTCCTCATCAGAGAACAAGATAGACCAAATTCCTGCCTCTTGGAGTTTCTAGTGAGGCTAAAGCATAAAATGCAAATTATTATATATATAAAAAAACCACAGGTAGTAATGTATGCTATGAAAAACTAAAGTAATGGTTCATAGTTTGATCAAATAATCCAGTTTGATCTGGGTGGAAAATTTATTTAGGATGATTATAGAAGGCCTAAATAAGAAAGGGCATTTTGATCTTTACTGAAATGAGGGAGATATCCAGGCAAATTATTGGGGGAAGAGTGCTCCAGTGGCTTGGACGCATTTTCTAAGCATGGTAAGAAGTCCTTGGAGTAAACAAACAAAAAAAGGATATAATTTAACATTTCATGGATTACTTCAGTAGTTGTATGGGAAAGAGACTATAGCAGAGCAAAATGAAAAGAGGGAAATTAGCTCTAAGTTTATTTTTATTATCATAATCAAAAGAAAAAGTATGGTAGTTTTTTTATGTTTTATGTTGAAACAAGGAGAAGGGGTAGAATTCCTGACCAATATTGAAGATAGAACTGTCAGAATTGGCTGACAGACAACATTGATGTGGAGTAGCAGAAAAGAGAGTGTGATTAATGGTCATTCCAGGGTTGAACTCAACAATTGGGTAATAATGATGGAGCTATGGATTTGGGGGTGGGGATGAAGGTGGCAAGGGAGAAACATCTGGGATCATAAACCTCAAATGCCTTCTAGGTACCTAAGTGACAAAGCAGATGTGTGAATTTGGAGTTCAGTATAGAGAGGTTAGGAATGCAGGTGCAAATTTGGGAGTCATCACAAATATCAAGCTTCGGGACCCTAGCAGAGCATAGTTGGAGAAGAGTTCTCAGGACAGAATCCTGGACAGCTCCAGCAGTTACAGTTGCAGAGGCATCCAAGAAGCAGCAGCCAGGGGTGAGCAGGATACAGAACAGACTGAAGAGAAAGTTTCAAAAAGAGAGGAGGTTTGGAAAATGTTGGTGTGAAATCAACTTTTTTCCTCACTTCTCTTAAGCCAGGTAAAACAAACTAGGAGAATGAAAAGAAAGCTACAAAGCACATGTTTAATGGAACTAGCAGACAACTGTAACCACAAAACAGGCAGAAGTGCCCCCAAAGCAGTGCTGTGTTGATCAGGGCTGGGGAAGACCAAAGGTGAAATCTACAATTGCCGGTCTCAGAAAAGCAGGTAAGTGCAATTTTCTGGGAAGGGAGATACTGAGGTGCATGGCCAGGTCCCTAGGGCACATCCAGCTATCAGAGCTCCTCAGATGCTGATGAAGCAGGAAACTGGAGGTAGCAGTGAAGGCGAAATCCCACCAGGAGCACAGAGAAAGAACTTGCCATTCTAAACAGTTGAACAGATGTCCAACTCTGACAAATAGAAAAAACAAAAGCTCAAAGAAATCACAAACACAGCACTGGTCCATGAGAAAATTCTTGCTGACCTGGAGAACTTCTCAGTTCCTTCACCACAAGGAGGTCCTCCAGACAGCTGGTCCAGGAAAGAGTCACTTTCCTTAGAGAAATAATCAAAAAGAAGACACAATAAGCACTCTACAGATACTAGGAGAAATAAATGAAACAACAAAAGAGCAAAAGAAACAGAGAAAACACTTGCTATGCAAAGAACATTCATCAAAAAATATGGCTACAGAGAAAATGAAAATTGTGATCAAGCATTTGGTTATAATGCAGCTGATACTGTAAATTGGCTCATTCCATATCTACTCCAGCTCTCGTCTAGCTTTTCTAGCTCTAGGCTGGGAAATTACAAAATATCATTTGTCAGATTTGTAGCTAAAGCTCTGCTACTGACAAAGATCCCCTAGGCAAAATCACCACCTATGGATTAAAACAGTAAGAAACAACAGCATAAGCATATAAAGAAACTAATCTCACAAACCCAGGGATGAAAGTCAATGGTCCTGGGCTTCTGACATTATTTCTAGGGTATGGTCCCCAGTGGCCTTAGTGCTGAGCATGGGTGAGAACAGCCATTGGTTCCTGCCAAGGCACTGCCAATGTGCTCTTGGGCATTCTTCTGTCTGTGCTGGCCCTGGCTGGAGAGCATCCAAGCCTATTGTGACCAGACCATAACTCTGGGCACAATCCCAGGTGGGACTGTGAGCTACACAATACCCTTTTGTTTTAACCATCTAGTATAAATTCTGTTTCCTGCACTAGAGAGACTGCTCAATAGTTATAGATTTAAAAAAGAAAAAATTTAATTAAGTAATTACCACTATTTAACAAAGGCACAAAGCAAAACACACAGGGATTGGATCACAATATAAGAGGAAATAAAAAATAATCAGCAAAGATCAAGAAGAATGAGTGGGAAAATATAAATGAAAGTCATACAGAAAATAAAAGCCTCCCAATTACTACGGTTAGCTGCAAAAAAATAAAATATTTATGAATCAATTTAAGAATAATGTGTAATACATATATGAAAGAAATTTTAAATGCTCCCAAGAGCCCTGGTCTGACTGCAGAGCTTCATCTATCACTTTCTACTGAACCGTTCCCTCCTCCTCAGTCCCACTCCACAAGTACATTTTAAAGACCAATTATGGTGAGTAATTTAAGGCCAATAGTAGCCTCCCTTCCCTCAGCCCTTCATGTGGATAATGTCTATTTCTCCTTCAGGTCTTGATTCAGACTCTTTATCATCTGGAAAGCTCTCCCTGGCCCAATGAGACTGTTAGGTGTCCTCAAACACAGTATTTAAATTGCAAGTCTGTCTGTTTATCATTCATGATAGACTTTCAGTTCATCCAGGCAGGATCCTAATGTTCACCTGTGGAATCCTTGTGCCCAGCACAGACTTGGTGTTCACTCAATATCTGAAGATAAGAGAATATAAAGATGAAAAAGCAAGAATTTAAAAGAGAACTTGGAAACATCAGAAGTGTTTGATTTGATGAGGTCAGGCTAAATTTCCATGGATGTATTTTCCTTTTTTAAAATTTCCCTTAAATATCATTATGTTTGCCCCAAACAAACACATTTTAAAAAACAGAGAAAAACACCAATACATATATACACACATAAATCTATTCTGTAACTTATTTATTTCCCAGTGAGACCCAAAACATGTGACATAGATATCAGTACAGATCATAAGAAGAAAGAAGGGAGACCCAAAAGCAATCAAAATATTCTGAAGGGAAGGGCTGGGGTTGTGGCTCAGTGGTAGAGCACTTGCCTCACACGCATGAAGCACTGGGTTCCATCTTCAGCACCACATACAAAATACATAAATAAATAAAGTAAACGTTTTAAAAAATTATAAAAATATTCTAAAGGGAGAGGAGACATTTAGGTTCCCAGAGGGGAGTCCCATAGAGGGGAGTTTGAGAGTGTGGCTAGCTCTCATTGCCTCCGGTGTCTACAGGCTACAATTTGAATTCTAGGTAGGTCTTGAATTTCTAGGTAGTAGTAGACCTCAGTCAGTTTAGAAAGAACTCCTATATGAGAGGATTGGTTTCATTCACTTGGGATAAAGGGAACGAATAATGCTTTTGTCTCATCTAATTCTTCTGACTTAATTCTACCACCATCAAGCTATCTAGAGACTTAGAACATTGAATAATAAATCTTGTACATTAGTCCCTGTGGCTAGTAGAGGCCCCTAAGTTGCTAAGGTCTGTATAGTATCTTTTTTCTGAAGAAATAAAGAGACACTCTGATTTTGAGGGACCACAGATGCAAACTTCAGGGTGATGCATTTTCCCAGTTCAGTTTTCGGGATATGCTGGTCCACTATGGTCTTACTAGAGTGAATTTTCTAAGGAGGGATAATTGCAGGTATAATCTGTATTGTGTTTGCATCCTTGAGTCTGCCAGTGAGGTGAAGGGTGTTCAGCTTGAACCTGTGGATTATTCTTCCAGCCATAAGAAATGAGTAGAAGGCCCCTCAAAATTACATCCCCTGCAGGCAAGACTCTGGTCATAAGTCCCTTAGTGAAGTCACTGTGAAATGCCCTCCCCTTTCCTGACCTGCAAACTGGTGGCTTCTGCTGGGTGCACTGATTCCATCTTAAATGTGCTTTTAAAAATAGCCCTTGCTAGCCGGGCGTGGTGGTGCATGCCTGTAATCCCAGCACTTTGGGAGGCTGAGATACAAGAATCGCGAGTTCAAAGTCAGCCTCAGCAATGGCGAGGTGCTAAGCAACTCAGTGAGACCCCGTCTCTATATAAAACACAAAATAGGGCTGGAGATGCGGCTCAGTGGTTGAGTACCCCTGATTTCAATCCCCTGTACCAAAAAAAAAAAAAATAGCCCTTGCAACAAATACTCATTTAAAACTATGTCTGACTTATCCAATAGGTCATGGGCTTGTGGATGGTAAGGACTATTGTGTCCGTTTTGTCTCTATGTCCAATTTCTTCTGCCCATGATAGCTCAGAGATGAGTGAGTGAATGAATATAAAACACAGGGTGCAGCACAGAGGCAGCAGGCTGAAAACATTTGGTAAAGACAAAGCTCATGCTTATCCAATAGAAGTAAGTGACTAACAGAAGACGTCTTCTTAAAGCACATTGGACTAAATGAACGTCTCCTTTAAAAGCAGTTGACAGGGAACATTTATTTAAAACATTATCTCTGCACTGTTAGAGATGGAGGATTAGAGTTTTTAAAATTAGCAATAATGTCTCCCATGCAATGAGGAACCATCTTGATACAGACCAATGCTAGGTAAACATAGCGTGAGGCAGGCCTGCAGATGCCAAATGACACTAGAAAATAAATCATAACTGGTCATTGCAATCACACACGTCAAGAGTTCTCATAAGGTTTTGGTCAAGGAAAACTGGAAATTAGCGTCATGGTTCTCCTTATAGCAGTCTTCACAGCATACAGTTATGTCTTCATGGGCTAGAGTTTCTTTTTCAAAGCAGAACATTTTAAAAACTCCCTTTGCTGTGGTCAATCATCTCACGTCAAATAACTGGATCCACTTGCCCACAGTTGGGCCCCTCTGACTTTAACTATGAAGACTGTGACCCAGAGAGGGTAGAACAGCGAGCACTTCTTTCTTTTCAGAGCATCAAAACACAGCTAGATGTCCTGTCCCCATATTTTGCTAGAATGTCCACTCCCCAAGGGAAAGGATTTGTGATTGTTTCAGCTCCCACTGTAACATCATCCAGAACAGTGCCTGGCTGGGAATTGATTTTGCTCCCACTGATGGGATGAAGGAACTCCTGAGAGTTACCCCACGTTCTTCACATCATTTTCTCTGCCTCAAATCTGATGGTTTCATCAATGTCCCTCATCATCCTATGTTCATTTCCATAATATAAACTTAGGAAGCTGCCAGTCTTCTAAGAGGCTCAGATGCATTCATAATCAGCTTAATTTCAAATACTTCGAATGTTTCAGGGGCCAAAGAATGTATTTTAGTAACCTAACTTGTTAATTTTTGAATCATAACTTTCCTCTACAGTGTTTGGAGATGGGCAAAGACATGCTGTGCAATCACTATTCAAAAGAAAGCTGGAGTAGTTCTACTAATTTTCAGGAAATATAGAATTCAGAATGAGAAATATTAGCAATGAAGAAGGTCATTACATAGCTATAAATGAGTCAATTTCTCAAGAAGGCAAAACAATTCTAATGAGAGAGCCTCAAAATATGGGTGGGGGGGAAGCAACAGATTTTAACAAGAAACAGACAAATTCAAAATTGGAGTTCAAAACTGTTCTTTCAATATAGAACAGTATAGCATCAGAAAGGATATAGTCAAACTATTAATCAATTTGACCCAATTGATATTTATAGAACACTCCAGTTAGCAATAGGAGAGTATGCGTTCTTCTCCAGTACATGAAGCATTCTCCAACACAGACTTAATTTAAATCATAAAAAACTTAAATGTAAAAGATTAAAGAGCGTATAAAGCATTTTTAAGTCATAATGGAATTAAATTGTAAGTCAATAACAAAGATAGCAAGATAATCCCAAAATATCTGGAAGTTAAATGACACAATTCTAAATAATCCATAGGTCCAAAAGGAAGTTAAAAGGGAAACTTTAGAGTCGCTTAAATTAAAAAGAAAAATTTACATGTATGGCTGCAGATATGATGTGATTCTACATCACATACAACCAGAAAAATGAAAAATTATGCTCCATCTGTACAATGAATCAAAATGCATTCTGTTATCGTTTATACCTAGGTAGAATAAATAAATTTTAAAAAAAGAAAAATTTAATATATAAAAATTTGTGGCATGCAGCTAAAGGAGTTCTTAAAGGGATGTTAATGTCATTAATGCTTATATTAAAATCATTATATGACTCAAAAATAAAAATTATACAAAAAGGGTACTTTTAAAGAAGTCTTCCTTCCACCACTATCTCTCCGTCTACTTTTCCCATCTCACCACTACCATCACCACATAGCTCATAAAATAATGGTCTTTTGTTAGTTTCTGGCTTATTTTTCCTTTTTTTGGTACTAGGGATTGAATTCAGGGGCACTTAACCACTGAGCCACATTCCCAGCCCTATTTTGTATTTTATTTAGAGACAGAGTCTCACTGAGTTGCTTAGTGCCTTGCCTTGCTGAGGCTGGCTTTAAATTCATGATCCTCCTGCCTCAGCCTCCTGAGCCGCTAGGATTATAGACATATGCCACCATGCCTGGCTCCAGTTGCTTTTGAAAAGCAACCAAGTACATAAACATATTATTTCATTTCTTACATAAAAGGCAGCATACTCTATATTCTTTTCAATATGTGAAAGATTATAAAATTTTATTCCCTCTAGGACAATATTTATTAAAAAGAAAAATATACTCCAAAGAAATCTGTGACCATATTAGATTAACATATTGAATCCCTATGTTCCCTTGGGATTAACTGTGTTTAATTTAAAATATGTGAAAAGTACATAGTATAGTTGTGAGTATCAAAAGAAATATTTCATATAAAACATAATTCTAAATGACAAAATGCTACTTAAATATACCATAGAGAGAAGTTGCTATCATTAGAATATTTGATTTTTTAAAATAATGTGTGTCTAAATTGGAAAAAGGAATTGTCTACTTTGAACTAACTAAAGCAACCAAAGGGAATTTATTCGTGTACATACAGTCAGATAGGCCAGTACTGGAAACTTCTTTGAGGCTAATAGGATTGGGGTGCTTAATAGTCTCTCCCCCATACACAGCAAATTTAGAACTTGTCTCTGATACAAATAATATGTTGGGAAGAAAAGTTGAGGTCCAGTATTCGTGGAGCATTTTGGAGTAGCTAAAAATTTGTAGCTTTTTAAAGTACTGTTTGTTCTTCTTGATTTCTAACTTGGTAGATCAGTAATTTAAAAGCCAGCCTTTGATTTACAGACCAGTAACACACTGTGATTTGAGGACAATCATCATCACAGTTGTGAACATAAACACCACTACTTCCACTGCCGACAGGGTCTGCATTGTGAGACAAGCCTCTGATTTGTTTATACTGAATCTGGATTGATGGAGAATGTGTCATTTATCTGCCAGGGGTTATTTCGGGCTTTCATGGCAAGAGGCTATAGAAGTTCTGGAAAAACTTCTACAGTTATGAGCTGGTACAGCTTGATGCTAAGGAGTTGAGTGCCAGAGGGCAAGGGTGCTTTAAGAACTACAGGATTCTGCAGGCATATGGAGACACAGAGAAAGAGAGAATATCATCAGATGTGGGACAGAGTTTTAATTACCCATTCACCCTCATGCATCCTTGAGTGAGTAGCTTAATAAATATGAATCTTGATTTCTTCATCTGTAAAATACTTCATAAGATGCTTATGAAATTTATTTATTATTTTTTTATTTTGGGGGGTATCGGGGATTGAACTCAGGGGCACTCGACCACTGAGCCACATCCCTAGCCCTACTTTTTATTTTATTTAGAGACAGGGTTTCACTGAGTTGCTTAGCGCCTCGCTGTTGCTGAGGCAGGCTTTGAACTCACAATCCTTCTGCCTCAGCCTCCTGGGCCGCTGGGATTATAGGCATGTGCCACCATGCCTAGCTTGGTATGAAATTTAAATAAGAAAGTTTCTAGAGTATCTGATGTAAAGAGGAAGCCAAATAAAGGTAGCTACTCTTTCATACTCAATCATCCAACATTTGCATAGTCTGTGTTAAAGTATCTTTATTGGACTACAAGCATTTCAACATGGCCAGCACCTAGCAAGTGGGATTCACATTGATGACTGAGTCTAGCCTGCTTATGACTCTAAAGGGATTTTTAAGGGGTGCTGGATTGAACCCAGAAGTGCTTTACCATTGAGTTATACCCCATCCCACTCCCAGCCCTTTAATTTATTTGTTTATTTTTAAGTCTTCACTTGTCGTTCAACTCATGGCTGCTGCGTGGGGCTGTGCAGTTTGTGTACTGTGCCAAGTGCCAGGCTGAGAGAAAAGGGAGACAGAATATTAGTCTGTGCTCTGCTTGCCAGACTGTGTACCCCAGGGCCAGTACTGACCGAAGTGAGGGCTGTTTTCCTAATGTATTCAAAAGTATTCTCAGTTGCCCCCATTTGAATGAGACTCAAATAGGTGCATGTGCGCAAAGGCATTCACAGAGTGCAAATCTTCATGCAAATGTCAGACTTAACAGATTTAATTGCCAGTAGGACTCTGCAATTCAAACTCCACATGACCTAAACTGACCTATTTCCTCTCTCTCACCCAACTAAGCAATTTTATCCATACTTAACTATTTCATTGAGTAGAATCAGTGTCCACCAAAATGCACAACCAGAAACTCCAGTGTCACATTTCTGTCCTTCCTCTCCCCTTTCTCCCCATGCTGGCACTCCACTCTGCTATCTGTCCCATGCAGCTCCTTTAGGACATAAGCAGGATATCCCCAGCTGGTGTGGATACTGCTGGCTGACAGCTTTCGGCCATCACCCTCTCCCCCAACCCCACTTGGGGATTTCCCCAGCCGCAGGGAGCCACCCCACCCAAGTGGACAGCATGGGCACAGCGACCAGTGCCATTTTGACAGCTCTAAAGGTCCATCCAGTTTCAGAGTTCACTGATGAATGTTTCATGTCCCTAGCACACTCTACTCCTCCTGCCCCTTGTCGTACTTTCCACAGGACTTTCCCTTTCCTTACAGATACTGATCCCAAGAAGACTCTGGAATCATCTTCCTGCATGCCTATCGTTGCCTCCTGGTCTACAACACCAGCCAGTCTGCAAGCACATTGATCACATATTCTGATTCTCACGGGCTGTCCTCACCTCTCTCACCCCCACCGTTACCTCCAATGGCACTAACCTGCATCTCTCTCTGGACACAAGCTGATTGCACAGCATCCTGAACTTGGTCCTGTGGAAGCTCTCATGTGTATCACAATAGACCTTTACAGTCTCAAATAGTCTTTTATTTATTATCTCTCTATTAAACTGTTGAATTATATTTACTTTAATAGACTTAGAAAGATTATTCTAGCATTCTTAAGATCAACTACTTTGTCATAATATGTATTCCCACATGTTATGGAGTTTTGTTTAGCATTTTTTCAGATTATTGTGTTACTACTCTTAAGCAACATTGCTTGTTATTTTTTCACTATACTTTTTAAAATCAAGATTATATCAGGCATTAAATATATAGGTGCTTTCCCTGTGATCCTGTTCTCTACAACAACTGTACAGTGCATGCTGGTTTTTTGTGTTCACTGAAAGTTTTGGCATAAATCTTTTATCTGGATGTAAAGACTTTTGTGTAGACATTTTTTTAATAATGGGTTTAGTTTACTTAAATATGCACAAGTTGATTCAAATTTTTTAATAGCCTTTACATTTTAGTTTTCTAGAAAACTTGTGATTTCATATGATTTTAAATTTAATGGCACTAAGTTGTTTTTATTTTTTATTTTATTTTATTTTTTTAATATTTTTTTAGTTATACATGGACACAGTGTCTTTATTATGTTTTATTTATTTTTATGTGGTGCTGAGGATCGAACCCAGTGCCTCACACATGGGAGGCAAGCGCTCTGCCACTGAGCCACACCCTCAGCTCTATTTTTATTTTGATTAGTATTTTTCTAGTATAAATTTTT
The DNA here is from genome assembly GCA_004024805.1 of Geosciurus inauris. Lineage (NCBI taxonomy): Eukaryota > Metazoa > Chordata > Mammalia > Rodentia > Sciuridae > Geosciurus > Geosciurus inauris. The sequence goes on from PVHX01008729.1 coordinate 21,842, forward strand.
TCTGTTGACCTACTTATTCTTATAAATTCTTACTTACATTCTGGGTCTTTATATTTTATCTTTTAAGCATCATCTAGTGAGTTTTTTAGTCTTCATTGGCAATTACTGTCTTTTAACTGATATGTACAGTCCATTTATCTTTTTTATGATGGCATCTATCTTATTTTGCACAATTTATTATGCCTTTTCTATGCTTCCACATTTCCTGAATGTTCTTGAATTATTCCAAGTTTATTTATTTTCTTATTATCTCTCTGTTGGTCAGGAGAATATACATTCCATCTCCATTCATGCTTTGGGGTTTTATCATAACATATTAATACACGTTCTTGGCTTGAAACCTATTAATTAATTAATAGCTCCAGTTTTTTTAACCAAGGTAAAATTTAAAATTGTTTGACCACCCTGAACTCCTTTCTGACTTATATTTGCTTAGTATTTTAGTATCACCTAATTAGGAAGAAACCTATAAATAGGTTACAAATTATTTTGAAAAAATAAATAATTGATAAAAAAATGTCTAGTGAGCTATACTTTTGCTGACATTTTCTGAAAATACATCAGTATGTACAAGCTCTTAATTTCTGTGACTCATCACTTACCCCTTTATCTCTTAGTCCATTAGCCAGAGTTAGTCAGAAACTTCTAAACTATGTGGGAATCTGGGAGTGGAAGGAGCATGTGGAGTACTTGGAAAGCCTAAACGTCTATTCTATGAATCAGCACAGTGGCTGAGACCAATTGGGGATATTTGATCCTAATGAATTTTATGTATCTTCAGCTTCTAGAACAATGCTTGATGTATTGAAGGCCCCCAGTAAGATGTGTGAAGGAGCAACCTTCTTCCACTGATTCATTTTGCCAATCATTTTGAGAAGATTAACAGAATGAATCAATCAAGAAAATAGTTTTCACAAGAAAGAGCCCAACCTCAGAATGGGGAGATCTGCTTTCAAGTTCTGGTCCCACCCCTAGGCAGGTTCTTGCAGGCAGGTCAATTTAATTCTAGTGTTCTCCTTTGACCTATCAGATGAAAATAATTATGATTCTTCTATTTTCCTCAAAACCTATTTAAAATTTTAATTCATGAATTAATGCAGCAATTCAATAAATAGCCTTTAAGTTCCATCTATAAGCCATACTTGAGAGAAAGGAATGTATCTACAATAATATACATTGAAAATAACAACCTCTTATAGATTTTTCCAGGGGGAAAAAAAGATAAATCACTTGGCATAGATCTTTTCCTTAAAGGTGACACTTTTCTAGAAATTCTTGTCATGTGGCAGTAGCAGGAGGTGATGGGAAAGCTGCAGAATCAATTTGTGCCTTCTCCATATCTGAAGCATAGGTCAATCTCAAGAAAGAGGCACAACAGTGGTGGTCAAAAATATTATTCATTTATTCACATTATTAAAATAAATCAATGCATTATTCAAAAATTAGACTCCATCATCATATTCTGAGGTCATCATTGACCACATATTTTTGTTTGTACCTTGAAAGGAACCTTCACTTGTTCTATAAGAAATCTGACAAGAACCAATTCCTTCAGCATTGTTTTGTAAGCCAGGAACAGAAGAGGGGCTATGTTAGACATTGAGACCACTCTGTCGAATTTTCCTTCAGAAACCAGTTTCTGAAGTTTTAGTTAATTAGACAAATTCGAATTTAGGGTAATTCTTTTTTAAAAAAATTTTTAGTTATAGATGGACACAATTATCTTTTTTTTTTTTTTTTAATTTTTGTATGGCGCTGAGGATCGAACCCAGTGCCTCACACGTGCGAGGCAAGAGCTCTGCCACTGAGTCTTTTTAATTAAAGAAAGTGGGTATTCACAAACTCTGCTCCAGTAATTGCAAGCAGCATGAATTACCATAAAAGCTTAAGAAATGCCTTTCTCTCATTTTGAATGAATCTTGGATCTATATCACTATGTCAGTAAACTTTTTATGAAGTTTAAACTGAAAAGCATCTACAAAGTTTCTTAAAGAACTTTATCACTACTCTATAAAACTAAATTAAGCTGCTGCTGTAGAACATTCTTTGATTTCCCACAATAATACCACTTTTTCAAAATCACAGTAAAGACATATTCCCATGGTTTTCTCATTTTGTGTGTGTGTGTGAGTTATATAGAAAGACTTTTTGGTTTATGTTTTAGATAAATCAGAATGAGTCACACAAAAATTAGTTCTTTTCTTCAAAACAGAACAGTTTTGCCTCTAAGTATTTATATTGCTTCTGTTGTTGGTAAAATCTGGAAACACTTGGGGAGGGGTAAGACACACCCATAGGGTTCCTTCTATACTTTGTCTCAGACTGTGAAAAATGCCAAATGAACTGGCACAGTTTTTGTTTTGGGGGGAAATAAATTAGCCTTAATTTGTGAACATTAAAGGACAGAGTCAGGCTTGTTTGTAGTCATAACACCACCAACACCGTCACCACGACAAACAACAACAACAACAACCCTGGAAAATATCCAGATGTCCATCAACAGGAATTGTTTAAATAAGTTAAAATATTGCTGTTTCATAGAACATTCCACAGGCTTATTCTATGTTTTTAAGTTGTTATTGCAAAAATAGTACAGTTGTTATTTTAAAAATCAAACAGTACATAACAGCATAAAATAAAATGACCAAAGTGCTTTACCTTCCCTGTCCCTGTCCCATTAGAAGCAGCCACTGTCAAGACATTTGACACAAAATATCAAAGTATAAGCAGGTTTGTATACATTATTTTTTTTCACTTAATAATATGTTGTAACTTTTACTAAATCAATATTTGTGGGTTTTCAACAGTCTTTTAATGGCTATGGATTATTCTATGAAACAGCAATATTTTAACTTATTTAAACAATTCCTGTTGATGCACATCTGGATATTTTCCAGGGTTTTTGTTGTTGTTTGTGGTGGTGACAGTGTTGGTGGTGTTATGACTACAAACAAGCTTGGCTCTGTCTAATGTTCACAAATCAAGGCTGATTTTATTGAAGCAGATAAAGGGACACAAATTCTCATGCCTACTCTTGTTTACTTACACAATTTCTGTTGTCGTAAGCAATAACCTCTTTATTAATTTTTGTGGCCATTTGTTACATTATTGTCCCTATCCTTTTTCTGAGAACTTGTCACACACCTCATGGAAATTTCCACTTGTACTCTCTTGCAAGAATAAGAATAAAATCAAGACATCTAGGGTAAACAGCTTCTCTGAAAGTTCTAAAGCTATTGAGATGATCACACAAATGAAATACAGTCTATCTTTTTTCACATTGCTTTATGGAGTGTAGCAGTTAAAGCAATTAGTTTTGGAGTATGAAACACTGTATTCAAGCCATGACTCTGCTATTAAGTAATCATGTGACTTAAGAAAATTAATAGTTTGAAACCTCAGTTTCTTCATTTGTAAAATATGAAAAATTACAAAAACCAGTTTTATCTAGATGATGATGGATTGCAGAATATGTGTGAATAAATCTTGTAGCCAACAGTTTAGGAGATGACAGGTACTTACTGAATCTCAACCATCATCATTATCTGTATTTCTTATATAAAATCTTTTATCTTATGACTCTACATTAACTTTGTACCATTTATAAGATAAACGAGTCTTAAATGAAATGTGTTCACTGTCTATATTCTGTTGTCTCATTCTCTGAACACAAATTGTTCTCTTCTGTACATGTTGCCTTTGACCTGGACAGCCTCTCCTTTCTTTCTTTCTTTCTTTTTTTTTTTTTTTTTTTTTTTGTGGTACCAAGGATTGAACCCAGGAGTACTCAACCACTGAACCACATCCCCAGCCCTATTCCTATTTTGTGTTTTATGTAGAGACAGGGGCTCACTGAGTTGCTTAGTGCCTCACCATTGCTGAGGTTGGCTTTGAACTCGCGATCCTCCTGTCTCAGCCTTCCTAAGTGCTGGGATTACAGGCGTGTGCCACTGCGCCCAGCTCAGCCTCCCCCTTCATAACCTCATGGCAAAGTCACACTCAGCCTTCCAGGCTCCTCTCAAGCATTTGTTTTGTAGAAGTGTAGAAGAAGGAGGCTGATGTGTACATTAGTGAGTGAAGAAGTGTACAAGTACCGCAGTGGAAACCTCTCTTGGGGAAAGGAGTTTACCGAAGTTTAAACGGTCATTGGGCTTGGGAGCTTGAGAAAGCTAGAAGAAATCTGTTTTTGACACTATTAATTACCATACAATGTTTCTATATTAAAATCTTCCCACAAAGACATACCTTACAAAGGATATTGTAGAGAAAAGAAGAAGGATAGAAAATATTCTAGATAGAGAAATAAATCTACTTCTGTAAAATTATAAAAGCACAAACATCAGGTGTGTGAAGGAGTCTCCATTACTGAATAGAGGGTGTGGCCAATGACTAAGGAGTGAAGCAGGACCTGCATCTAAAATGACTTTAAATGCCATGTTTAAGGGTTTAATGCCATGTTTAAGAGTTTGAGGGCACTGGGGAATGAACAGGGAGCAATAGGAAATAAATGACAAATTTTAAGAAACAAAGCAACCGTTAGATACTAGGATTCAAATAACTCACCCCTCCCTACATCCTCTGCATTGGGACAGGAATCAATTTAACATACATAAATGAATGAGTATCAAAGGATCAGGTTTAACAAGGGAATTATGGTAATGACTAAGCTAGGGAAGACTTTGAGCCCCTTCTTCTCACTCTCCATGTGGGATGTGCATTGGGTCAGTTGGCTAAGTGTATCACTAAGTTCTCCACTGTTCCCTCCACTTACCTTCTCCTCAGGCCATGGAACTCTACTTTTGGGCCCCAACTGTCATCAGTCAATAGGAAAATGGAAGACTCCTGCTCTGCCCCTTGATCTCAAGCCCTGAGTCCTGGCCCAGTGGCATTTACCACAGAGGAAAGATGCAGAAGGAACTCCATTGCCATATGCAATGGTCCATGGGTCAGTGAGACACGAGTGCAGCCTGCTTTCTCTGCATTTGTAGCAAAGTAGTTCCACCTACAAGTGAGCAAGGTCCCATGAAGGTCAGGCATTCACCATGTCATGAGTAAGAATAAATGACCTCTATGATGGGAAAGCACAAAAAAACAGAGGAGTGGAATATCAGTCCTTAGGACATCCCTGTTGAGACCTTTGCTTCTACGGAAGTTCCATTCTCTGTGGACAGAAGAGAACAGAGATAAAAGAGTCTACTATCCCCCCATAGAGTAGGCAAGTAGATTGGCTCTCCTTCCTCGATGACATCTTCCCTCACTCTTCCCTAGTAAGACTCAAGGTCTCCTTACTCTCCATGCAAAAGTTATACTGGACAGGCCACCTTTGAAGACTTTATCACACAATATCTCAGCCCTTTATTTGCACAACTCTCTTATCCTAGATCTACAGTTCTTCATACTTTTCTGGGAGGAAAGGAGGCTTAAGAATGCTTTTAAGTGTCATAAGAGAGTCAACTCTGTCTTGTTCTCTCTGCCCCACAGAACCTATGCCTTACAAAGCATCCCCTAATAAAAGATATTTTTTTAAAAAATCTTGTTTACTCTAAACATCAAGTGCCATGTTTGACTCAGAGCAGGAGTTAAAGTAATGTTGTTCAAACAAGTATTAAGTCAGAAGCAAAAGAAAGTGTCAAGTAATTCACTAGCTTCTATTGCTGAATACAAATGAATTTCATCAGCATTTTTTGAACTTCTTGTACTAGCCTAATGTTTTATAAGTCCTACCCATGCTCCACTCAATTTCATCCAAAATAAATAAAAATTTCTTCCCAAATAACATTAAGTGGAACTCAAGTTAGTATGATTGTAACAGTATTAGTAATCATGATGTTAATGATGATAAATACTACTACTACTTTTGGGAACATACTATATTATAGACCTAATTTAGGTACATTGAAAATTGAAATCAATGCCATTTCTTGAATAAACTTATTGGAAAATCAATATGTAGTTTAAGTATCACTCTATAATTCATCCTATTCCTTCCAAAAATTTACAAAAAGAAAAATCAGAGTTAGAGTTTCTTCCTTTAATCCCAATAATAAAAATCTAAAAATTGATTTAGAATATGCACTTCGGAATCTTAAACATGTCTCATGACAATAAACTAATTCAATTCAGTAAATAGCTCAATGTGGTTGAATTTTCATGAATTTTAAAAAGTAAAAAATTTAAATTCTTTCATTCTTCATATTAAAGAGTAAATTAGAAATAGAAAGCTAAAGACAGAAGCAAATTAGAAAGAGTATTCAGATTTATATAAGACATTTTTATCACTACTTATACAACCTTGTATGAAATATAAATTTGTTTTAATATGTAAAAAAATAGTATTTATGCATTTTTTACAAAATAGAAAACAAAATGCCCTGAAGTGTAAAAATTTGCCTTGAGGGTGAATTTCTAAGGGTTCAGTTAACTAAATTTCAATTACTCTGGACTTTGAACTAAACTGGATTCTCATTTTATTGCGCTCTACTTTTAAAGACTATAGATACAAAAACAAGCTGAGACAGATTTATTTCAATTTTCACTTTTAAGCAAATTTCAACCAGTAAACAAAAGTTAATTTTGAGCCTCTGCCATATATAAGGTTTTTACAACCTGTGGTAGAGAACATAGATAATAAAAGTCCTTTTCTCTTCTTTTAGGAAGCTTGTGGTTAAGAACTTCTAAATCTGACGAGGATGGAGCAACATGGGGTTCACTTTATTGCTTGGCACAATCACAAGACTGAAATGATACATGAAGCACTAGAAGGCTGGACATGGGCCAGGAGGTAATGAAGGACAGTGGGAGATGGCCAGTAACAAAGGTGATCCCAGCTACTGCCTTGGCATCTTCTGTGGAGATGGTTTCCAGGTCGCAGTGCAGAGAGGAGGAAGCAAGGCAGAGCCCAGAAGACCCAATAGAGAAAACAGGTTAGGAGCTGGGGAGAATGAGATCATTAAAGCTGCAGGGCACAGTGCTGGAGCAGGTGGAGCTTCACTAAGGAAAAAAAAAAACAGAAATTGGCAGATAAGGTGGATTTTATCAAAATCAAACACTTCTGCTATTGGAAAGAAGCTAAGAAGGTAAATAGACAAGCCACAGACTGAAATGGCTGAGATTAAAGAATGACCATGGAGATCAGTGCTCTATCAGATGTAGATGTGGCAAAAATTTGCTCCCAGAATGTAGAAGGGGGAATGGATGTAGCAAAGATGGTTGAATGAGATGGTCATCACTATCCTGGGTGCATGTATGAAAACACAAATGGTGTGGCTCTATCTGGTTTGCAAACAGAGAGATGGAAAAATTAAGCTATATAGATGTACTTTGACTTGAAATGCACTTACATAAATGAATTAATTTTAAAAAAATTAAAAATGACCATGGTAAGTGTTGGCAGTGATATGGAGAAAAGGAAATTCTCCTGCACTGATGTTGGGGATATAAAAATGGCAATTATTACTTTGAAAACAGTCTTGACTTTGAAAACAGTCATTTCTTAAATATTAAATATGATCTAGACATTCCACCCCATCTCAATATTACCTTCGTCATGCTCTGTTGCTTAGAAACAAGTCCCACGTCCATCCAGCACTCAAAGAAGACAGCCGATTGAGGAAAGGCATGGACACCAGTAGCCGAGGACCACCCCACATTACTTTGAGGTCTATCTGCTGCTGCAGGGTTACCACTCTGTTCCAACACTTTCCTGCCATGTGACCTTGGAAAAGTTCTTATGTACACTGTGACTCAGTTTCCTCATATAGAGAATACAAATACCTATCTTACATATTTGTGAGAATTAAATAAGATCATTCATATAAAGCTTATGGGAAGAGGTCTGTTGCAAACATAAAATTTAATAGATTATAGCTATTATTATTATAATTAGTATTATTATATTAGATTTTGAGTAGAAGAAGATATGCTCCAAGATGGGCTTTAGGAGGCTGGATAGCCAGCAGGGTCCGCACACGTGAGGTAAGACATGGGGAAGTTTCTGGTTAGGACCTGAGCACCTGTGTTGCACAGCTCCAGGGCACTGTTCTTAGAGAATAAGGTGAGCACTGTGGTTGATCAATACTGAAGCCCAGGAGGAGGTAGGCTCTACTCTCTAGGTAGAGTCAAGCTGTGAAGAAATGAGAACATCCAGATGTCCATTAGCTGATCAATAGGTAAACAAACTGTGCTATATTCACACAATTCAGCCATATAAAGAAGTGTTGATACATGTATAGAATGAAGGAATCTTAAAAACAGTATGCTAAGTGAACAAAGCCAAACACAGAAGATCACATGCTGTATTATGGCATTTGTGGGAAATAGCTTGAATATCCACACTCACTGAGACAAAGGCTGATTGATGACTGGGTGTCTGCAGTAGTAGAAAAGCAAGAATGGGGAGTTTCTACTCAGTGGGCTTAGAGTTTCCTTTTGGCGTGATGAAAATATTTTTTAATTAGTTATAGTTGGACAACATTGTGAATGTCCTGAAGGCCAATGAATTGTACACTTTAATTTTCAAAATGTTAATTTTGAATTAAGTCAATTTTATCTCAATTAATAAAAAGGAAAGGAAAGCTTGAACTTGGGTGTTAGCCATGTAAACAGGTAGAGAGAATATATAAAATATGTAAGGCAAGAAAAACTGAGAAGTTGAATGACAGATAAGTGAGAGAGACTTAGAGACTTAGAGCAGGCAGCTCTAAGTTTACCTATTCTGCATTTGATCCCCCAAACTGCAATACACACACACACACACACACACAAAATATATATGTATATATATATGCACACACACTATATATATATATATACACACACACATGCACACACATATATATGTGTATATATATATATGTATGGAGATAGAACAACGTATGTCCATATATATGTATATATACATATACACAGAGAGAGACAGAGAGAGAGAGATGCATATTTATATATACACATACATATATGCATATATATATGTACATATATATACATACACTGTTACTGTTGTTGTTATTACTATTAAAATTATACAAATATTATGACTACTAATACTGTTACTGTAATTTCAAGGTGTCTTTTATTAAAAATTGTAAATATCATGATACTCACTTACGTATGTAATGCTTACAAGACCCTTAGGGTATTGTTATTACCTTACTTACAAATGAGGAAAGTAGCATTCAAGAGGTCAAATTCACAAGTATTTCAAAACCATTTTGAATGATTCTGTACTTCCTGTTGCTGACTATGCATTGGTGATTATAGGAGAAATGGCCTTATACCTGCCAAATGACCAAGAAGGACTGGATTACTATGGCTAGTGTCAAAAGACTTAACGTTTCATCATTCAACCATGATTGATTGAGTCAAAGATGGGCACCTAACTCGAGGATGGAAATGAACTATCTATAAAACTGGGGCCTGGCACCCAAAGTGTAATTAGATCTTTATCAGAAATTTACTCAAGGAAATGGCTGCAAGTACATAGGTTACTAGTAGAATTGGAAGCCACTAGGATGCCCAGAGGTAAATTCAAAACCAAAGCAAGAAATTTGTAGGGAGAAGATATAAGGATGCAAAAAACATGAGAAGTAAAAGATACCAGTCAGTAAAGAGAAGAGAACTACCTAAGTTTACAGAAGCAGAGATGCCTTTAGAGAGTGAGAAAGCATGGTCCCTGCCCTGACTGGAAGAGGCAGGGGGCTCATCCCTGAAGATGCAGGGGTTTCTGATGATTGCCAGTTTGGGACAACTTGCTCTTACTTTGCAATTTGAAGTATTTGAAGATCTCTATTTCTTACAATTAAACAAACTTGATTGGAACTTCAGGCTGTAAGAAGAATATTGGATGCAGCAAAAAGAAGTCATAGGGGCACTAAAGAAGATTTTGTCTTACTGCCAGCTGGAAGCTTATCATAGGTAACAGTACTAGGGGCAGAGCCTGCTTGGGCTAAATAGGCAGGTGTGACATAAGGGATCTCAGCTCTGGAAGCAGCCAGGGAAAGACCCAATCAAGTAATTTATGAGCAGCTGTAACTTACCAAAATCTGCCTTCAGTTGTCCTATATGATGAGAATCAATGTTCATGACAAGATCCCACCAGATAGTAACCTGGGAAATGTATGCCAGACTTGATATATAGCAGAATATGAACATAAAATGATTTCAAGAAGCAAAGCTTGGAGGGTTATCCCCTCAGTAATTCAGAAATGCCAAACATCCCAAATGTTCTCAGACCCTGAATTCTGCTTGTCTGTGGCGTTTTCCTGGATGCGCATGAAGCTTGAGACTGTGCCAAAAGAACAAAGTGAAACCACTCAGAGGGTGACATTGTGGAAGGACAGGAGCAGACTTATTCCAAGGGGATGATACCTCCAGAAATCTTCAATGCCTTGAGTCATTAACCTCAGCTGAATCATTTATATGCCACAGTCCCTATTCAAAGGTCAGTAAGGGGAAACCTTCCCTTTCGTGCCCAACACATTTTTACTATTTGCTGTTCTACTTATAGATACTCACCCCAGGGAGTAGTTGTCTGGAAATGTCCCTGCTTCCTTGGCATGTACTAGGGGATCAGGTGTGAGAATATTAGACAGCTGAATGCTCTGCTACAACACAGGGACCTTCTGGGTGAAACAGGTCAGTTTCCTGGAGACTGGACCAGTCCCCAAACAGAATTTCACTATATTCAACAAGCAATGTGTTTTCCTGTGAGAGTTTAGGCTGAAAAATGATACTGTTGTCATGGTATCAAAAATACTAAGGAAAGGAATAAATGTTTTTTTTAATGGATATAGTGACTAAATATCAAACAAATGTTCACAAATCCTTTGTTTAACTTGAGCATCAAGTTGTAATGATATGAGGACAATAATGAAAGAAGATGCATTCTTGCCAGATAGTTTTTCTTTATTCTCACATGTGTTTTTTTTCAATAAAATATCTCTATTTTTGTACCTTTTCTTTTTATGTACATGTCCTTTAAATAACTCTGTGCTTAAATATGTGTACTTACAAATAAAACAACAAAATCCACAAAATAGCATTGCCACATCCTCTAAGAGTTGATTTAAAGTATAATTTAAGTGAGTTATAAGCACAAGAGCACTAAATATGTTGTTTCTTATAGCAAGGTTATTTTGGTATACACCTAAATCTCAGATACACAGAGGAAAAGCAATCCAGTAACATTCAGGGAAGATCTGATCACAAGGTGATCCTTGAATGGACTCATTGCCCATGAAGGCTGGGGTAAGATGTGGGAGTGGTACTTAAACTTCTTCTTAAAGGGAAACCTTTTCCACTATAAAACAATTTTTTTCATCAAGAAAGGATCCAGGAAGGCTCCAATATGACAGCAGTTCAGATGGTGGGGAACTCTCTGTGGGACCAGGCAAACTAAAGGTCTTTCATTCCCTAACTTATTTGAAGCTGAGATACCACTAGGGCTTCAAGTACTAGGGAGTAAGGAAATATGGGAACACCATTTTGGGGTATGTTGGCTTTTTTATTCCCCTCAGTTTATGCCTCCTAATTTCTGCTATTCTAGTAAGCTAACTAATAAAGATGACTAAATGAAGGGCAAAATTCCTTGAACCTTAGGTTACTAATCATTATGGTAACAAACAATAATAGTAAGTTTATATACTGAACTCCTAAGCACTGAGTTAGCACTTGCACATTTCAGGGTCAAAACCACTCCACCTCAAAATTACATCCATTTTAAATAATGTTTTCCAATCTCCTGACTATACTAAAATTGTGAAGGATATATAAAATTGTCCATATCATCTCTGATCTCAAAGAGCCTAAGTTATGATAAGGTAAAGGGAGTAGATGCAGGACAATTAAAAAGTGCAATCAAGAGTAAACTTCTGGAGCATAAGATGCAATGGGAGGATAATAAGTGAATATTCTGCAGATCTGCATGCTGTCCTGAGTCAGCAAAACTCTAGGTCAGCTCTGTCAGGCAAGCATGTGTCTGCACCCTGTTCAATAGTGCTGAGCAACTGATTTATCCTCTCCACATGTCATTAGAGATGGTTAATGAATCGGAATACCCCTCTCAGCATCTTGGATCATTTCATTCAGAAGCATATATTATCTTCATTTTGTTATTCATCTATCAGTTTTTTTTTCCCTTCAGTTAATGTACTTGGTGACCTCAAATTCACTCCTGAAAAGTCATCAGGCTTTCTCTTGCTATCAAAGAGATAACCAAAGTAGAGTCTTGGTTTTCCTGATATTCCAAATGTCGCTTGCTTGCCTCGGATGCTACTTAGTTGATACTCAGAAATGCCTTATGGGTTTCATCTCAAGGACTTTCAAATGTGTCCACTTTGAGAAGTTAAGAATTTAGGAATTGTCTAGCCCCCAGTTTTTATTTTGTACATTTTGAGATTGATGACTGCCTAATTAAATCCTAGGTAAAGGAACCTGATCTTCTGAATTTCTCTTTTATCCTCAATTTAATTCAACAAGTATTTACTTCATTACCTATTATATGCTGAATCCTGTGCTAAGGACTGAAAATGCAGTGCTAACTGAGCCAATGTTGTTTTTGTGGCAAGGTGCTTATAGTCTAGTGGGAATTAGGGACAATGTAGATATTATTTGAACCCTATCTATACACATTTATATGTATATAAGCTGCCATGTTGGGAACAGAGTGGTGACACAGAGACTCTCCCTGCACCCTTGAAGTCACCATCTGCCTTTATGATGGATAAGATGGTCTATCATTCAGTGCATGTCTCAGTGTGTCAGATATTGTGTTTTTAACCCTGTCTAATTATTATAACAGCTATGTATGATATTTACCACTGTCCCAGTTTTATATGCAAAGAACTTGAGACTTAGAAAGATAAATAAGTTGCTTATTGCCAAACAGGTAATATTTGGAATGGATGTATAGCTAATTACAAACTCTGAGTCTTTTGACAGCACTATGCTTCTGAGATCTCTTTTTATGTTTTATTTTCAATTTTCCATGGATATTGATAATGATAAATTATAGACAAATGATCAAAATCAATAACTCCAGGGCTTAGGCAATTTAAAAACCACATAGTATAGAAAGACTGCATTTCAAGGATGTCTGCCACTAAGCCAATTTTCAAAAGTGCAAGTCATTACAAGTTAGAGTAGAGTAGTAAACACACAGGAATCCTCAGTTTTTCCTAAAAGTAAATGGCATCATTATACAATAGAAAGAACATGGACTTTGGAATCACATAAATGTGGTTTTAAGCCTTAACTGTTCTTCTCTCATTAGTCTAGGCATAAGTCTCAGAACCTTGTATGTTCAGTTTTCTCAGATATAAAAATGCAACTTATGTTCCTTATCCAAGGAGACTATAATGGGGATTATAGACAAGGAATGTATCAAGTGTAATGCAATACTAGGTGTATGGTCATTTAATAAATGTTCCTTCTCTGGATCAACTCACAGAGCAAAGAACTACTAGAGCTGGTTTGCACCAGAAGGAATGCTGTTATGGCAGTGGTAGAATGGCCTAAGCAGTGATCTAGCTCCCTAGAAGAACAATGGTCACACCAAGAACAAGCTGGGGCTGTGTCTACAGACCCATTTATAGCCTTCTCCCTAACTTGGAGAAGTGTATATTAAAGGAAGTCACAGTGTATATTAAAGGAATAGGCAAAGTGATAGGGTAGTGTTGAAGGAGATGTAGGGCCCTTCCCAGCACCCCTGAAATCATCATCTGCCTATACATCTCCACTTTGAGGCCGGCCTTTTGGTCAGAATGTGGAAATAGAATATGTTGTTTCTGGGCCAGTCAGAGTCTGAAAAGAGATCAAGGCAATACCTATAGTCCAGGATACTTGTTTGCATTGGATCTTCTCCTGGAAGCAAAAATGAGTCCAGTTTAGGAAAACAGAGTACAATTGAGGCCTTACTGTTCTCAGGCAAATCTTCTGCTTTGAGATTTCCAACGTACCTGCACTTTAAGAACCAAGGTAGCTGCAGAGCTGTCCCCCTAGGTATAAGGCAGACATTTAGACTTTAAAATAGGGGTAGGAATTACACAAAGAATAGAACAAAGTTTCCATCAGTGTCCACACAGCGTCTCTTTCCTTCATGGTCATCAGTCTCATGGAAAATTGGCAGCATTCACAAGAATCAAAATTTGACAAGGACCTTCTATGAGTGAGGCATGTATGTATTATCTTTGATCCACCCATGAATCTTCCAGAGCATACCTTAATTGGGATAAGGAAATTGAATCTCAGGGAAGTTTATGAAACTATTCAACTGAAAAAACTAATAAATGGAATAGCTTAATTTTGAACGCAAGTATGAGGCCCATCCAAGAACCTGGACACATAATCAGTCTAGAAGCAAGGGCACTTGATGAACTCCACCCACTGATAAAATGCCAAGCCCAATATGTTCCAACTGAATTCTCGCAGGTCAATTTCACCACTTGTGGTATTTTCTGAAATTGCCCCCAAAACAAAGGGGGCAAGTGTTGAACAGAAGCAAAAGGGTGAAGCAGAAGCCCCACACTGAATGCCCCAAACATCAAGGGAATCCTCTTCTATCTATCCCAGGGCTAACTGGGAATCCGCAGGAGCACATGAACATAGGACTCATTTTACTTTTCATGAAATTCAAAAGCAAAACTAGAGGTGGGAAAATTCAGTTTCCAGGTTGAAATATATATTTTTATAATAGCTTGCTAATAAAAATGTCCATTGTCTCAAAAGCTTTTATGTAGACATATTCAATATGATTAAAAGAAGCCTAGAGAACAAAGGCAACATCTTTAAATATTTAAATGATTAAAATGAAAATTAAAAATAGATTTCCTTTCAATGAAAGGTTTTAAATTGAATCCATAAACTATGCTTGATTTTTAAAGCTAGCAGGAATGCATGTTAAGTATTAAAGATGTGTATTCAATAAAAAATAGATGACTCATTTTTATATGTGGTTTCCAATTTGGTTTTTTGGATCCAACCTCCAGTTGGTAAAGCCAGCAGACTTTCTTAAATTTGTAAAATCAGTAAGTAATAGTAAAAGCTATCAATTTGAGAAAAGAAAGTAACTTGTTTAAATATATTATCTGACTGTGTACAGTTTTAAGAATCAGTCAATAAATAAATTTGAGCACTTCTTCTGTATTTAATTCTATGCCAGATATTCTAAGTACTGCATAAAAAAATGCATAAGTCTGTCTCCTGTTCTTTTTCTCTGCTTAAGTATCCCAAGTCATTTCAAAAATTTTCCAGAGATAAGAGTTTCCAGAATTTTATCATTCTAGATACTTGACTTTGGGTAGCTGTGGCTTATGGATATCTTTCTTCTCATTCACTCTACTTTCCTTCCCAGGGTAATTCTATGCACTCAAATGGCTTGCCTGTAACTTTTACATGATGATTCACAAATATTCATCTGTAGCCAGATCAGCCATCATCATGTCTAAAATCTAGCTCACTGTTTTTCCCAAACACATTCTTCGTCCTCCTCTTTTTTCACCTCTCCTCTCCTCTCTCTTCCACATTCTCTGATTGTTTCTCCTCTCCACTCCTCTTCTTCCTCCTCTACCTCTTCTGCCTAATTCTCCTTCTCTTCTTCCTGCTCCTTTATGTTTTCTTCTCAGAAACTGGAATCACCATCCACCTTGCTGCATATTTCCCATTTCTCTCTCCCTCTCTTTATGTAATAGGTAATAAAATCCTTATTGCTCTATCAACTGAACATCTTTGCATCATTAAAATTGCTTCCATCTGCATTATTACTTCTCAAGTTCAGGTCTGAAGATAATAATGTTCCACATATCCTTCCTCTGACCCTGTGAAGGTCAGTCTGTAATCAATTCCCTGCACTAACACCAGGGATCTGCCTAAAATGCAAATATGATCATGACATTCTTCTGTTCACATCTGATTTGGGGATCTCAGTTATCCTCCCAGTTAAGCCCAAGCTTCCTAACTTCCAGATAAAGTTCTCCTATTCCTGACCCATACCCTGGTCTTCAGAAATATTGATTCTCCTGTTTGTTTTCTACTTACTCTCTCCCTTTTATCATCTCATTCCCTTTGTGCCTTCATCTCCTTTGAAGGAAATGTCCACTCTCCTTCAGAGCCCAACTTGCGGGTCATCTCCTCCAGAAGTCGCTGTTTTGCTTTTCTCCAGTCTAAGACTCCTCCACGGCACCCCATGGGACCCTGGGCTCCTCCGTTGCTTTTATCTTTATGACTGTTTAAATGCCAGATTCTGCCAGGAAGCTGTGAACCCCCCAAAGTCAGGAACTGTTGCTATTCACTTCTGTATCTCCACTTACAGAGATAAACAAACTGCCTGACATACAGTGGCTGTTTGGTAAATGTTTATTGGAGGGTTATGTGAAAATTAAAGCTTGTGTCTTGAATCTCAGGCCCATGTTCCTGGCTCCACCCTGCAGTTCTCACCACCACCAGGTGGGATTCCTAAAATGAAACACCTAGACCACTTGAAAGAGTAACAGCTGGCAGCTACAAGACAGAGCCCAGAGGAATTTCCAAAGGCTTAGATAAAGTCAATGCCAGGAAATTTGTGTGTAGAGAGAAAGATATAATAGACATAGTAATTTTCTAAAGTCCAGATCTGCTGACCCCGAGCCAGAGCTGCCACAGGTTGATTTCTCATGGGTGAGGAGGCCAGTCCCTTACATGATGTTATTCAGCCCCCAAAGAATGTGCCAGCTGTTGGTACTGACATGTTGCTGAGGAAGGACCTATTAGCTGGAGCTGACCAGACAGCACAGTTACCTGCTGCCCTAGATTGGCCCAGTAGTGTTTTACCCCACAGAGATGTCTCCACTGTGGTCCATGTGCAGAACAGGATCATTTTTCACGTTGGCAGATGGTTCGACAGAAGCACCACAAAAAGCTTGCTTCAGGGCCTTCGACACAGCAAAATTAATTAAAACACACTTTTAATGAATTCCAAAACAATAAGTTTAAGGCATTTCATTTAATTTTTAACCCACCTATATGAAATAACAGATGGCAGATCTGAGAAGCAATTAAATTTGTTTATAACAAACTTTCCCTAGATCTAAAGACCATAGACATCTATATGAACTACTTTGTTTTTTACTCTGTATTCCTTTCTTATTCTTAACAAATGACAGGACATATTGCAAAGAAAAACTAGTTCTGTGATGGGTGTCAGCTGACTGCATACCCCACTTAATATATCACCTTATTTCAAGCAAGTCTCTTCCATTCCTGTGCCTCAGTTTCTCATCTATGAAGCTGAGAAGTCTGAGCTATAGAACTCTCATCCACACAAATTTAAGATAATGTTGATATATTTAAAGTGAATTTGATTATCATAATGACATTTATTAAGCATGCCCTAGGTACCAGAAACTGTTCTGAGTGGTTGAAATTCATCATCTCAATTAACCGCTACAATAGCCATTATCATCACCATTTCACAGAGAAGTAAACTGAGGCAGCAAGAAACCACATCATGTGTTCTTTTTCAGCACAGCAGGTAGCTACACTGGGCGCTGAACAGAGAGGCCTCTTAACTGGAGACAGTATAATACCTGACACAACCTCCCTCCCGCTTCTCCAGATGACTCTAAACCCCAAAGCTCACTGGGTATGAAGTCAACTCTTATTGGCCACTTTGCTCACAGCCCTGCCCAGTAGCAGATTGGTGGTTTCCAGAGCCATGACACACAAAGTACAACCATCTGAGGTTCATTTTCTTCCAGAGAGTGTACTCACACCATGAAAATGACAGAGTAGGTAGATCACCTCCATCACGGGGCCTGTTGTTCAGAAGCAGATGGTAAAGCTTGTTTGTTTGTTTTTAATGGTAACATTTAAATAGAACCTGGCTCCTATTTCCCTTAGGAAGTTCTTGGTTTCTTAGGAGCATTACTAATTTATAAATCCTGATTAAACTAACCATAATTTAGAAAAATAAGTGAAATTATTTGTTCCTGGGAGAATCCATGAATTCTTTCAAGACTTGGAATGCAAAATTGACTCCCAAGTAGCTCTTACCTTTCAGGGAAACATGATAGATGTGAGGAAATTAACATTTTCCGATGAGTCAAAACAAATATGTTTTCTTCATCTTTGCTGCCAAAAGGCAGTTTCTGCATTTTAAATAAATTAACCAAAAAAACAAAGTGCTGACTCTCAGCTGTGCCTGACAATAAGAGAGACAAAAATGTCACATTCACCTTACGTGAGGATGAAGGCACAGCTGGATCCTGTGATTGTTTGCACATAAAGGCACAGGCAGCATGTTAGGGAAGGAAGGACACCAGGAGCCTCGAGGTTTAGACTATTTCTGTAGAGACCTCCACAAACCTGCAGGCAGGGTGTGTTACTTCTCTACCTCCAGAAGCTAGTTTGCAATGGCTGGCCTGGCTCTTATTGAACCCTTAGATCAAGCCATCCTTAGGATCCACCCAGCCATCCAAACCTTGATACCCAAGATGGCATTAAGGAAAGGTAAACAGAAAACTGCTTGGCTAATGAGAAGACAGACATTCACTGGTATCAAAATGCTCCAGGCTTTTGACCATCCATGGATCTTATTCTGCTCCTTTGGACTGTGAGAGTTTTGGAGTTGCTCACACAGCACGTATGTTCATTTGAGACATTCTAGGAAACAGCAGGCCACAGCTGCATGTGTATAGCAGTCAGAGGGGAGTCATTCAAACAGCAGGAGCCTCCTGTGCATGGTTTTTAATGCCCTCATGACAGTGTGGGTCTGTGTGATTCTACTTAAAGATATGTAGGGGTGAAATCTCTTTCAGGGAGTTAAAAGCCGGTGGGATAGTGGGAAGGACAGGTAAAGTCTAACACTGGTTCAGTTCCTGATTGGGCACCTTGAGAAGCCACTGGCGTTCATCTTTTCCATCTGTGTAAAGGAGTTGGAACCCTCTGACTCAGCCACTCAGGAGCCATCACCTATCCTTACCTTAATGGTTCTGCCTGACTTCAGTCTCCACACCTCTGTCACACCCTACACATGCTGTCAGAGGAAGCATTTCAAACCTGGACCTTTTCCTGCCCTGTTTATCTGGCTAATTTCTGCTTAGATCCAAAATGAGATAACATTTCTTTCCAAAAACCCCTTCTAGTCCCCCATGTCTAAGCTAGAAGTCTCCATAGTGATGACACAGTCCCCTCAGTACTGAATATGTGTCCTCACAGCTGTGTCTCCCTGTAGACTCCGCGCTCCTAGAGGGCAGGGGCCTGTCCCTGCACTTCTTGCCAGAACGTGTCAGACACCTGATTGTAGCTGCGTGGATGTTCACCGTGACTCCAGAGGTGTTCTAAGTGCTTCATATATATGATATATAATTACTAACGACAATAATTCTGTGAAGTGAGTGTCATCACTATCTCCAATTTAGAAATGAGGAAAGTGGGGCAATCAGAGATTAAAAAGTGAGACCTTGGCCTCAGAGCTTGCAAATAACAGAAATGGAATTTGAACCCAAGCACTTTGGATAGTCTTACTCTTAACTTCTACTCTGAGTCACATCTGTGCTTAACAAATATTGGTAAATGAAGGACGGAATAAATAAATGAATTTAAATCCTTTTATAGCTTCCTACTGCATACAAAATAACAGTTCTGTGAAATCCATCCTTGGTCACTTGCCAGCCTCAGCTCTTATTATTTCTCAGCAAGGACCTTGAGCTCCGAATAATTGCACACATCTGGCCCCCATGAGTGGTTCAGTGTTGTTCTCTTTGTGGAATGCCCTGTGGTAGCCTGGCCAATTCCCACTTGACTTGACATAGGTCTGGGCTCTTCAGGGGAAATCTGATCAGAGTGCCATCTCCTGCACATTCATTGGCATGCTGTGTGTAGCTCTACCAATCCTTACTGTAATGTTTTGTAAATTTTTTTTTCTTATCTCCCTTCTGCAAAAGATGATGAGTTTCTCAGGGGCAGAGATTGTATCTGACTTTTTCTCTATCCTAGATTCTAGGTTATGGCCAGGCACTAAAAGACTCCCAAGAAATGCTTATTTTATCAATGAACTGAATGTCCTCTACTTGCCTTCAAAACACTCAATACTTCAGAGGCCAGAGTCCCTCAAATCATCACATGATTGTGGTGAAGGGCTTAAAGGGTGCCTTTTCTAGTCCTCTCCTTCCTGTTCCTGTTGCCCAGTAGAAGAGAACGGGGCATGTCTTGCTGCTGAGGGGATGTGAGGAGAAGAGAAGAAACCGAGTCAGAGGCCAACACTGTTCTCAGATCACCTGGGAGCTGAGGGCCAAGTATTTCACTGGAGGGGTACTCCATGTAGGAATGAGCACGTGCTTCCCTGAGGTTCTGTGAAGTTTAGGAGTCAGAAGCATCGCTCTGCATCGATTGCTCCTGAACCTTTTCACAGTGATGAGAATAGCCCTGAGGGAAAAAAATGCCTTACAAATATGAAAAGTAAACCTGAATGTATAATGTGAACAGTAATTCCATTGTTTACTAATTTGTAGTAAATGGCAAGGTTTCCTAGAGAATGTATTTTGTATAGATCAATTATAATATCCCAGAAATGTGACAGACAATTTGCCAACTTAATCTTATTAAATGGTATCATATTCCTCAAGATTGGTGTCATGAACCCATTTTCCTGGTGAGGAAATGAGGCTCAGGGAGAGTTAGCTCTTTGCCTAAGTCACACAAGGCCAAGCCTGTCCACCCCAAAGCCTGTGCTCCCTCTCCTTTACCATACTGCTAGTTGCAAGATGTAAAGACTTTTGTAAGAAGGGATATTGAGACAGGGAAGGAAAGGATAATACAAATCCAAGGAAGCAGAAGAGCACTAGCAATGGACAGAGAAAACTTAGAGGAGTCAAGATTCGGAATCCAAACTGTACTGAGATCATGGTTTTGCTCTAGAGGTGCATGCTCCTCAGCTCTGTCAGCTCCCAGCACTCAAATGCATGTGCCTAAGCCAGGGAAACCTCTAGAAAGAGGCACAGAGAAAGATGTCCTGTTCCATCACAAGGTGCCCATATGGACATGAACCATCAGGAAAAGCAAGAAGGCTGTTTCCAAGTGTCTTTCTTGCCTGTTGATCCCTCCAGCTTGAATTTGCTGGAGTGTCTGGTCCTGCGAGCCTCAAAGCCACCCAGCCTGGCAGGTTACAGGAGTACAATGCCTGGTTAAGACCCTGTGGCCAAGACTGGATTGCTGTGACTACCACAGTCCACCAGTGTGGACATGAAAAGGCACAAGAGAGACCAACAGGTAAACTGGAGATATACAAGCAGATTTTTAGCCATATCGGGGCCCTGAATTCACACCCACTACATGGACTAGATAAAGCAGGGGGCCCAAGCACATTCTCCAAATGATGTAGTAAAGAAGCAAAACACTTGGACTTTGGAGTTAGATATATGGTCACCTCTAAGGTTTTCTGCTTACCATTACCTACCTTTTCTCTTAGATATCCAATTTCAAGAAGATTATTTGTAGGATTTGTAGGATTCTGACAGAGAAACACGATGTAGATGCACAAAATGTTTCAGATTTCTATATTGTTCCTCAGCCCAGGAAGAAGCCCATAAAATGGAAGTGCTCAGTCACTCTTAACATGATGAGGCAAGAGTTGAGGAAATGAAATACATACATGTGTCTCTAGTCTCAGACCTCCCAAATGACATTGTGATTCATTGCATAGGAGCCTCTTTCACCCACTAAACTGGAATTCTTTAAACTTTCAAGCTGTGCATATCTGTGTCCTAGGACCTACAGAGACTGACATAATGTAGCTGTTCAGTGGGTGTTTGATATGTGAAGTTTCTAATAAATGAAAGCAGTCTTGCATTCTGCACCAGAGCAGGCCGGTCAGACCTGGGTCCCATGCTGAGCATGCCATTGTCCTTCTGAAGGATAAACTGGGCTCATACTCACTGGCTTACTAAACAAATATTTCTCCAGTGAAACACATGTTTGTTCTCTCCCATTTCACTCTGTGTTTACTTATTCATACCCCATAAAAAGCTGTTAGCTAGAAACATCCACACTCCCTCATTACATTCCCCAAAGTAGGAGGTTGTTTTCCTCTCTTGTGGCTCTCTCTTCAGCACATCAAAATATCTGGCCTAAGGAAACACATGCAGGAGCTCAGCACTGAGTCTGAAATCACCCACCACGAGCAGAAAGTTCTTGCTGCCCTTGAAAGCCTCGGAGGACAGTGTGAGCTCACAGAAGCTCCCGGAAAGCAGGGAATCAGCACAAATACTAAAGCCAGAAAATCTCCAGAGACCACATGATCCAATCCTCTCCTCTCACAGATGGGGAGTAGGAAAGAGGAGGTGCCCTTACCCACTCTCTTCTGAATGGCAAGAATTGGAACACTTTGTTGGCAGCTGACTTCCTCCCCAAACCTGCAACGTTTCTGTTCTGTGATCACATTCGGGTTCACACTGATTGCCCCAGAGACCAAGAAGTCTTCTTAGAACTTTCCCTTGTCTTCTGCCTCACACTCACTTCATCATCTAGAATTGGCCACGATGTGTCATGATCCATAGCTGACCGTCCTTCCCCTCCCCCATCTCTGCTGTCTTCTGTAGCCCTGCAGCCTGCAGTCGCTCTACTACCACATCTAGGAAGTAAAGGG
This sequence comes from Geosciurus inauris, assembly GCA_004024805.1. Classification (NCBI taxonomy): domain Eukaryota; kingdom Metazoa; phylum Chordata; class Mammalia; order Rodentia; family Sciuridae; genus Geosciurus; species Geosciurus inauris. The sequence continues at coordinate 44,454 of PVHX01008729.1, forward strand.
AAGGAAGGTCTAGTGATTTGATTTTACAAATGTCCCATCATTTTTCCTCCTCCTTCCCTCTGTGCAGCTCCCCTCAGGCTGACCATTGAAAGAGCCTTCTAATGGGTCTCCCTGCCATCGGTCTTGCCTCCTCTCACCTAGACTCATATTGATCCTCGCAGGATCATCCCTCTAAAACCACTAAGGGACCTCTAATGCCTTCCTATGCCCTATTTCTAAACCCCAAACTTCCTAACACATCACCTAGCACTCTTTTCACACCTAGTGACGATGACCTTTTTTTACTTAGCTCCTACCATTTGCCTCTACGTACTCCAGCATTTTCATGCTTTATATTTGTCTTATTCTGCTTTCTATTGCTGTAATAGAATACCTGAGGCTGGGTAATTTATAAAGCAAGACATTTATTTAGCTCACAGTCAGATAGCTAGGAAGTTCAATAGTGAAAGGCCCCTGGTGAGGGCCTTCCTGCTGGGTCACCACAAGGCTGTGGACATCACATGGCAAATAGAGAAAGTATGCAGAGAGAAGTCTCCTTTACAATGAGCCCCTCCCTCAATAACCCACTCATCTCTTAACCCAGAGGTTGGTTAGTCCATTCATGAGGGCTGGACCCTCATGACCCGATTATCTCAGGAAGTCCCACTTCCAAATACCATTAACTTGAATTTGAGGATTAAGTTTCCAACACATGAACTCTGGGGGCACTTTGAAATTATAGCAGTATTTTCCGGCATGCCACTCTTTCCCCAGCTGACTCCTCAACTTATCCTTCCAGGTCCTCTCCCACTTTATTTCATTTACAATATGCATGCAATTTGCAATTGAGAAGCCATTCTCAAAATCTGGTGATTTTAAAATCTCTTATTTTTTCTACTATTTCACAATTCTTTCTTTCTTTTCTTTTTTTAATATTTTGTTTTGTTGTAGATGAACACAATATCTTTATTTATTTTATGTGGTGCTGAGGATCGAACCCAGTGCCTCACATATGTGAGGCAAGCGCTCAACCACTGAGCCATAGCCTCAGCCCCTTCACAATTATTTCTAAGCAGTGATATGGATAGTAAAAAGTAGTGTAAAGACTAGATGACCAGAAGGAGATGAATTAAAGCCGTTCAGCAAGGCTTTATTGAAAATACATGCTCTCGGGCCAAATCCTCCCGTCCATCAGAGCGTGTCCGGGAGAATGGCGCTGGGGCTCCAGTGTAGGGAGAATTTAAAAATTAAAAGGTCAGGAAAGGGAGGACTTGGGGGCAGGAAGAGAAGGTCAGAGTCCTTCCTGGATAGGTCAGGAAAACCCGCTGATTGACAGGGGGCGTGTCTACTGATGACAGCGTCTGGCTAGCCACTCCTTTTCGCAGCTGCTGACTGCAGCTGCCCTGATCCTGGACCCTGATCCGACCTAACATCCCGGCCTTTTTGATGATATAGGACAGCAGATTCTGTCTGCCTACTTCATGTGGGATTGGGGGCGTTGAGAGGGAGAGATGGCTCGGGTGTTGGTCAGGCAGGGAGGCAGACGCAGGGATGTGGGAGCCTCTGGTTGTCAGTCATGTTGCTTGAATGTAGAAACATCACCTGTGGGTAGGGACAGAAGCATGGGAGAGATTACTGATTAGCAGAAAAAGAAGGGGGCAGCCGAGAAATTTCGAGTCCAACGTGATGGGAGTCTAAGGCTGGTGGGAGTCCAGCGTGATGGGAGTCTAAGGCTGGTCTATTCTGTAATGAAATTTGTTTAAGTTTCTAAGTAGCAGTTACTGCATAATTTACTCCTCTTGCCTTAGCCCAGAGGCAGTTAATTGGGAACCAAGGAGAGTCCTTTTTGCCCTAGAAAGGGAAGTGGTAACAAGTCATGGTAATTTAGCCTTATTGTACAGTTAATTGAGGACCATCAATGAGAATTACAATTATGATTTAAATATATAGAGAGGAAACAGTCTGAAATGTAGGAAGTATAAGTGTTGAGAATTTGTCCCCATAACAAGGCTGGAGAGGACAAGGCATGTAAACATAGCATTTAGTTTTTAATGTCATAGATGTTTATCTTTAAATTATTTTTAAATGCCCAGGAATGGTTGTGTTTTTGGTTTTGCTAGGTGTTTAAGATGAAGCAAGTCAAATTGACTTTTGTTCTTACCTATTGTTAAGAGTCACCTTTTGATCTCCTGGGAGGCATCCTTGAGGAACTTGAGAGCAGCTTGTTAGCTCTGCTAGTGCCATCTGTGTTAGGATAGGTCAAGGTCTGGCACTGACCATGTGGCTTCCCCCAGGAAGCATGAGGGACAGTTCCCTCTCTCTTCGGCTTTCCTGTTCATTGTGTGGCATTTGATTGGCTCTTTAATTCTCTAATGGTCTCAGAAATCTCCCTGATCAGTAGGTCCTGCGGCCCAGAGGTGTAGAGAGCCTCTTAGAGAAGTTCCCTCATTCCTTGAATTCAGGCTGACTCAGAGGGTCCAAATATTGGTTTTTTTGGCCCTTTAATTTAATTTTAGTTTTTAAGTCTTGATCTTAAACACTCAGCAAGCCAATTTCATCAGTCTTAAAGTAAGGGTATTGGGCTTTAACTTTAAGGTCTATCCTATAGGTGGTGGCTGATTTATCTTAAAATAATCTGGGTTGGTTGTTCTTGAAGTAGTACCTCTGTAAAACATTAACAGGCAATAGTCAGTTTAAGAAAAAAAGTAAGATTAATAACAGTAAAAACATATTTAGTTTGTGTAACAGCTTTTTAAAATTTTGGCTGAGTTACATATTATATCCCTGTTTGAGATCCTAATGATCTTTACAATAAAATTAATCTTTCAAACATATCTTTAAATGAACTGGAGTCTCACCTATTTTGAAGCCATTGTAGTAAGCTGGGAGACAGGACTATTTCAGGTAGGACAGGGCTCTTTGCAAAATTTTAGCAGAATATTAAATAGATTAGGTCCTCATTTATTTAAAAGATCACTCTGATGTGAAAATAACTTAAAGCCTTATCTTATTGATGATAGGTTCAGTTATAAAACATTAAATGATATATATAGATACCATATAAGTTCAGTTTGGAGAACATCAGCTTGATATAATGCTCTTTTACTTTAAAGCTTGTTTATCTGAAAGAAATGAACACATTTAATATAAAAATAGAACTGGTAGCACCATAATTGCATCGATATTGTTTAACCATAGTTATATAAACCTTAATTTTTGAAAGTTAGTTTCTCCAAGTGATAAAACCTGACAGATGTAAGAAAGTTATCTTATTAAGAGCAGAACATTGCTTTAGATTTCAACTTTTTGTTTAATCATAGTTGTAAATCTCTTGATCAGAAATATTCTCTTTCCTTCCAATAAATACCGTATTTAGAATCTTTAATTCCTTCTGTTCATATCCCAAATCAATCCTTGTAAATTTTTTGAGCTTAGGCAACAGTAGAAACCTTTAAAACTTCATATAGGAATCTATAAACCTTTGTATTTACTCAATTTAAATTGTACCTTTTAAATCATGTGAATTAAAAATATTTGGATCCATTTTTTTAGGTTTAATTGATGAGTGCTCATTATCTGTG
>PVHX01008729.1:48113-81363 GCA_004024805.1 Geosciurus inauris
GACGGCGCTGCAGCTCGGGGGAGCCGAGAGTGAAGGGGGGGGGTTAGGCAGATGCCAAGCAACCTCCCTTCTCCCCTCTTCCTTGAGCTAAGGTAAAGCGGCAAGCCTAGCGGGGAGGGGCCACCACATGGCAGGCAGCCCACAAACACCCAGCGGCAAGCCTGGGGGGAGGGGCTGCCGCAATACAGGCAACTCAAAGACGGGGAGCTGCCCATCTGAGCGGCGCAGATGTGAGCGAGACATGCAAGGAGGCGGGGCGGGCGGGCTCCGCTCAAAGTCTCATCTCTGCCCTCCGCCGCTGGGACTGAGGCTGGCTTTGTCTCCCGGGAAGATGGCTGCATTCCGGCAGAACAGAGAGCGAGGGGAGGCGGGGTCTGAGCAGGGAACAAGACATGATGGCAGCTGCACCGGCTGCACATGTAAATCAGAGAATGAGGAAAGAGACCCAGAAGAGCAAATGGGAAAGAGGGCTTTTTAGCGAGAAGAACTTGAGAGGACAGAACAGATGGGAAAGAAGGGAGGGGCGAGAGCGCACTTTCCAAAAAAGCCTTGATGAAAGGAGTTTCTGTCCATTTCCCCATCTGGTCACAAAAATTAGCCAAATCAGTGAGGATTTGAAAATCAAAAGTTCCCCCTGGAGGCCATTTTGATCCATTATCTAAGCCATAGTACAGTGGAGTTTTGAGGTCTAGAGAAGAGTTGGGGTTCCCTCCCTTCTCAGCGGTCCCGGGGAGTGGGCGGGAACATAAAAAGAGATCCCTTAAAATGTTCACGTCTATGGGAGAACGGCGGGGGGCGCGGCAGGTGGAAAATTCAGGCGTCCCTGAAAACTTTCCAGGGCCCCAGACAGCAGCGAATGGCTAACATGAGGGTTGGGAACATCTTCCCAATCCATGTGGCCTCGGGCGGACAGAGACCTATGTGCACGTGCGACTTATGAGTAGGCCTCTGGAGCGGATGGGGAGGGGCAAGCTGAGAAGTCAGAGGAAGGAGCGGGGGCGGGGCCTAACTCACTCTAGTAGGTCCGGAGAGAGGGGAGATGGAGAGCGGCTCCTGGTCTGGTTCGGAGAGTTTGCCTCTACCCCAGTGCAGGGGGAGGTTCAAGAACTCTCCCGGGTTTCGCGCACCATTATGTAAAGACTAGACGACCAGAAGGAGATGAATTAAAGCCGCTCGGCAAGGCTTTATTGAAAATACACGCTCTTGGGCCGAATCCTCCCATCCATCAGAGTGTGTCTGGGAGAATGGCGCTGGGACTCCAGTGTAGGGAGAATTTAAAAAGCCCCGTCAGGAAGGGGAGGGCTTGGGGGCAGGAAGAGAAGGTCAGAGTCCTTCCTGGATAGGTCAGGAAAAACCCGCTGATTGACAGGAGATGTGTCTACTGGTGACGTCAGCGTCTAGCTGGCAGCTCCGTTTTGTAGCTGCCCTGATCCTAGACCCTGATCCGACCTAACAAGTAGACCTCAGTAAAGAAAGTCACTATTTTTTCTAAAGATGTATTTATCAAGGGATCAAAATCATTGATAAGATTAATAGATGCCATATCAGGATTCAATTCTTTTACTGAAAGGAAAGCACTTATTACTATCTAGCTTAAAGTGTATACAAAGTAAAATGTTATTGTTTTACGTCATGCCTCCTGGGTCTGCTAGGAATTGGGGTCCCAAGAGACGAGAAAAAGGAGTCCTCAGGGGACAAAGTGGGGTCTCACGGGACGAGGTTTTGGGGTGACGGTCCGCAGAGTCACTCCACCCAGACTCCAGGGTAGGTAAGCAGTTTTGCTGGAGAGAGATACAAAAACACCGTTTATTCCAGAAAGTACAGAAGCTTATATACACTCCTAGACCAATAATGGCCCAAAGTTACAAACAATGAGGTGCTCTCTGTCAAGTGCACAGTCCATTAGCATAGGATGGGGAAAGATGGAAGGAGGTGTCGAAGGTAGGGAGAGTGCTCCTACAGCTGCCTCAGGTGGTCAAGAATAAAAGAAAGCAAATCAAGATGGGTTTGCCTTCAGTCTGTAGCTTTTCAACTTCAATTGGGTTATTCACTGCCATCTTAGAAGCTGCCAGCTAGGGACACTTTGGAAGGGAAGGATTGATCCTTCACTGGCCCGTGACCCTCTGAAAACATCACTCCCAGCTCTTCGAAAAAGCATGAGCCCAGCAAGAGATACAAGGAGTGGCTCAACCCTGCCCCAGCTCCATAAGCCCCTCTTCCTGGTGTTTCTTCCCTTGACCCTTACAAACCATGTCTTGAGTGACATCTATCCTTCACCACTGAAAGCAGCTTGGCCAGCTGTATTTGGAAAAATTGGCTGCTCCTCCTAGGGAGGAGGAAAGTTAAGGAAAAAAGGAAAGGAGGGACTAGGAAGAAAAAGCCAGCACTTAAAAGCAGATAGAGGTCATTTCAGATATCTAAACATAATAATTCATATATGGTGCTTAAAAGCCATATGGATGTTTATTCTTTTTAGAAATTTGTGCAGAATTGTACTTATATCCAGCTTAAAAGTTCAGTTTTTATTACTCTAATTTTTGGTGTGAACATATGCCATGGCTTATAAAATATTCATTCTATGAACATCTAGTACTCTTATAGAAATGAATAAACATTCAGATCAGAACCCAGCTAATCTATGCAGACTTCACTAGAGAGTTGTTTTTATTTTATTTTATTTTATTTTTTTCTGGGTTTCAACATCTCCAAGCTAGGGTACTCCAGGTACATAATCCTTATTAGCCCTTTAGTAAATGTTTTTTATCTCTGTTCATTTAGAAAGGGAACTGACATAGCCAAAATGGCTAGCTTTACATTGAGTTTGTGCTTCTAGGTATAGAATAATTATTTGATAGAATATCCTCTAATAGCGAGGCAGGCCACAAAATACCATCAAATACCAAAGTAATGATTCTTCCTAGAAGCGTCAAGTAAATGGCAGAAAAATACATTCTGGATTGAGTTCCTGAATTTTCCAAAATTTTCTTTCTTTGTGGTGCTTTCATAATTACTAACAACTTTTGTTAGATGAGCATAGGAAAAAGGCAAAATCATTCATTTTATTATTATTATTATTAACCATTACACAGACCCTGACCATTTAGAACGTCAAAAAATCATGATTACTAAGATATAGTTTCCCTTTGTTGGTGGAGGCAGAACTTAGTGATCTATGCCAAAGGTACAGAAAGAGAAAAATACTTAGTTACTATAGTTACAGAGAAACTTGATAGATACCATCTTAACAAAGTGATCAAACCTACCATCCCCAGTAATGTCACGTTGATATCCTGTAATCCTTGATATGAAATGATGATAAGGACACCTCATCACTGTGGTATCCTCAAAGTCACAACCCCAATAATATCCTGAGTAAACACTGGGCAAACCCAACTAAGAGATCCTCTGCAAAGCACTTGACCAACACTTCAAAAGTGAAAAGGCCCTGAAAAACAATGTTAAGAAACCCTCAAATTGGAGAAACTATGAGGATATAACAATCAAATACAAAATGGTATCCTTCAAGAGATTCTGAAAAAGAAAAAGGGACATTTATAGAAATGCAAATGACATTGTATAAAGTTGACAGTTGACATTGTTATGCAAATGTCAACTTCTTAGTCTTAATGAATGTACCTTGGGTTTATAAGATGTTAACATTAAGCTAAGCTGAGCACACAGGATCTCTCTGCTTTCTTCATAACTCTTATAAATCTGTAATTATTTAAAATTAAATAAGTCGTGATAGGTAATTGTGATTATTTTACTCATTTTAGAGATATAAAACACTCTTCACTCTAGAAAAAGAGATCACACGACACAGATTGGTGGAAAATATTTGTAATAATTGTACCTCATAATGGACCATTACCCCACATATACCAGAACTCTTAAAACTCAACAATGAAAAATGATCAACATGATTTAAAAATAGGTAAAAGATTTGCATAGATATTTCATTGATAATGCTTCATAGAGAGCAAATAAGCATATAAAAGATTCCAAACATCATATGTCCTTAGAGAATTGCACCTTAAATCAACAGTAAGATACCATTATATTCCTATTAAAATGGACAAAATTCAGAACTCTGGTGAGAAAAAAAGGCATGGATATGGATCAACAGGAATCCTCATTGATTGTGATAGGAATATAAAATGGTGCAAATGCTTTGGAAGACAGTGGGGTAGTTTCATACAAAACTAAATATATTTCTACCATATGATCCAATAATCATACTCCTTGATATTTATCCAAGTTATATTAGAATTTATGTCCACACAAAATCCTGTGGAGGAGAGTCTATACCTACTTTACTCGTAATTGTTAAAACCTGGAAGTAACCAAGATGCCCTCCAGGAGATGAATGCATAAACAAACTGGCTCATCCAGACATGGCATATCACACAGCACTAAAAGAAAGGAGCCATTAAACCATGAGAAAACACAGAGGAATCTGAAATACATGTGACTGAGTGAAAGAAGCCAATCTGAAAAGGTCATATGCTGTATGATTCCAATTCTGTAACCCTTGGGAAAAGGCAAAACCATGGAGACAATTAAAGAAAACAAAGGGTTTCTAGAGATCTGGAGACTAAGGGGAAGAGAGGGATGAATAGGCAGACTACAGAAGAATTTTAGAGCCATAAAAATGCTCTGAGTGATACTGGATTGGTGGATACATGTCATCATACATTATCAAAACCCATAGAATGCAAAATCCAAAGAACGCATTCTTTCCTATATTTACCAAGACAGTCAACCCTAATGTGAACTATTGACATGTTCAGTGAACATGTCAATGAAGGTTCTTCATGTATTAAAAAAATTGTACCACTCTAGTGGGAGATATTGGTAGTGGAGGAGGCTGGGATGGGGGGTTCAAGGAAGATAGAGTGGTATCAGACAAATATGAGGATTCTGTATTTTTTGCTCAATTTTGTGGTAAACCTAGAACTTTCCTAAACAATGAAGTGAAAATTAAGAAAATGGAAACAAAAAAAAAAACCCTATGTGCTAGATACCTCTGTATCTTGTGTTTATTCCTAAATGCCATTATCAATTCAACTATAACAGACTCTAAACTGAAATTTCATCTGGCATGCTTCTATCACCCTCTGATTTCTGATTGGCATCAATGGTCTGATGTCATCTACCCAAGGTCCAAAATTAATTCTCTACTCCTCCTCCGTTATGTCTCTAGTCTATCAGTCACAGTATCCTATTGAATTTGATCCTGTGTATCTCTTCCTCTTTGCATTTCTTGGCACTGAACAAAAAGGTTCCTCCCTCTGGCCCTGTTATCTTCCAATCTGCCTGCAGATGGCCTTTCAGGAGAAAGCAGTCCAATTAAGCTTCTCCCAGCATAATAACCTCCAGGTACCTTCTACGCCCCAGAGGAGAGAGCCCAGAAAAGGCCTAGCACTACCACCAACCATTTGTTCCAGCTCCATGGAGCTTAACAGATATTGTTGCAAAAGCCAGGCCCATTCATACTTCATGCTCTGTACCTGCTGGTCTCCTGTTCCTGAGCGTCCTTTCTTCTCCCTGCAGGCTCAGCTCTCATTGCTTCCCTCTCTTGGGAAGCTTTCCCTACTTACTCTTCATGCACTTCTTTGGGTTCCTGTAGCATCTTGCTGACCTTCAGGAACATTATATTCATATCATTATGCTCAGTTGTGTGCCTAATCACTGACATCATGAGATACTTAATAACAAGACCCTGTCTTGTTCATTCTTTCAACTTTGTAATAGTTCAGTGTCTGACATTGATTCAAGCCTACTGCTTCAAAATTTCTCTTAAGCTTTTTTTTTTTTAATTGCTGAGAAATTCAATGCTCACACAGAGCAGCATTGTCTGATGTGGAAAGCAGTCTGTGAATGTGAGTGCAGGGCAACGTAAGATACTCTTACTAACATTTATTTTTTTCCTGCTGTTTACCCAGCTTTCTTCTGGTATATGTCATTCTTCCCTTATCCATTGTGGTGAACTTATTTATCCATTTGTTTGTTTGTATTTGTGTTAGACAAAGGATGGTGATCCTTGAATAAGTTGATTTTTCCCCCCAGAAATGATAGGTAAGGTAAATTCAGTTCTATCATTGAGTCTCTCCCTACATCAGCTTCCAGTTGAGTGATCACAAACTCTAATTCTGAAAGCAATGAGCATATCAAAAATTTGGGCTGTAGCTGGTTCTTAGTCACTTTCCACAATGGTGTCTTAAAATTCTCTTCCATAAAGAAGAAATTCAGCGTTCATGCCAGATAACCATCCTGAGAGGACTTTAAATAATGCAAGTATTGCATAATCATGTTATTTGTATCCCTTGGCAGTAGAATTTATAATGCCTCATTTAATGAGAAATTGAATGGAAGATGTGTTTGAAAAATTAATCCATTTTAATAATGTATATCACTGATACTGGCCATCTCTGGCAGAGTTTACACCTATAAACTAAGAAACCATGAATACCAATTACAGTAAAAAATAATGAGATAGGTATTATTTCCCTAAGAAAATTACTTTAAAAAATACGCATTCTGACATCCTCAAGATTAATTACACAATTATGCAGTTCCAAAGTATAATCAGCAAAATTTTAAGCAGCAGTGAGAGAGTAAGCATTCATATTTACTCAAAACTCAAAGGCTTCCCTTCTAATGAAACTTGCTTTGCAAACTTAAACTGAGTTTTCGATAATACAATTTCCAATAAAAATATTTATCCATCTTCTATCTGTCAAAGTCTAGGAACTGGCCATAATCTAACAGTAGCAAAAACACAAACAAAAAAACTGATGATTAGAACATTGCAAAATAAAGTAGAAAGACAGAATCAATATTAAAAAGAAGAAGAAGAAGAAATAAGGTTGTTCACCAGAGGGAGTCTGGACAAATAGGTTTAAGAAGAAAACACAGTTCTGGAAATGTTCTTATGTTGCTTAATGAAAGTGCTGCTTTCGAAAGGCAGATGTGGAGGTGACTAGACTGGGATAGATGAGAAATTAGCTTTGAGGTTTGGTAGTTTCCCACTCAGGACCTTGGGTTCTGAAAATTCAGGCCTAAACACTGTGGAACACTGAGCTTTAGTAGATTAAAGCATCTTGGAGCTCCACTAATAACCATGTGATCCCGCCATGGTCTCAGTGAGCAATCATGTCTTCTCCAGAGATGGAACTCCCCACTCCCCACTGAAGCTAATCACAGGCAGCTGTGATGGTTAGAAAGGTCTTTATTATATTAAACACAATCAAAATAGATCTGCTTTTTAAAATCACTGGCCTTAGTTCTAGCCCTTGGTACTACTGAGAACAACCCTTTGTCCAAGACTACTCTGCCATTATTGAAAGACAGCTGCTATGTTCCATCTCCCTCCCCTGCTTCTGCTGTCTTGGCTAAATAAACCCACTATCTTGTTACAACACATATTTCATTGTTTCTATATATTCCACATAAATCTAAAATTTTTAGAGAGCAAAGACTTTGTCCCATTCATCTAGCTATCACTACACTTGTTTCTGAATCACAGTAGACCTTCAATAGATGTTCAGATCAATAGCTCCACATCTTTTCCGTAACCAGATCTGTCTCTTATAATTCTGCCCTTCATGGAATAAGTTTCACAGATATGGACCTGTCTATACTTCAATTTCATGCTTCCATAAATGCTCAATAAGGCATGAAGGGTTAACATATGTTCCAAAAGTAGGATGGAAGAGGCTTAAGGGTCCAGGGAAGGGAGCAATGTATGTCATCCACAAGAGAATCAAAGAAATCACTACTTTTCCAGGAGTCAGGACAGAGAAAGGGACCAAAAGAATTCGGTGAGCCCTGGTCAGCACTTGGTAACACTCTTCCCTGTGTCAGTAATCTTCATCATATGTTTCCCAGAGGACTAACCCTTTTGAAAAAAGCTCTTTGAAATTTTGTTATTTGGGGCAACAAGAAAAGGTAGTGGTGCAGGATTATATTTCACTCTGTGCTCATCTCAGAGATATGAAAACCCTTTCATCAGCAGTAGAGGAACTTGGGTCAATCAATAAAATGCAGAAAGGGACTTCCCAGGCCTGAGACAAGGATACTGACTCAGAGATGGTAGAGAGCCTAATACTTAGTAAAGGAAATACTAATGTGAGAATTCCGGACAACCAACCAAATGGAGGAGAAACTGTATGTTACATGACATAATTAGTTACATATTTCATGGAAATGTAATTGGGATCCAAGAACTCATTTCAGGTCAGTTTAATGTAGCCAATACACCTGGCCTCCCAGGAGGGTCCATGGAGGACCCTGACTGTAAGCTGCAGGACATGGGCTTGGCCTTCCTCCTGGCTGGCCTGTCTCTGGAGAGAGGCTGCCCACCCTCCCTCAGCCTTGTATCTCTGTCAGCTAATGGTAAGGAGACTCCCCGTGCCCAGACCGAAGTCCTAGGAGGCCCCAAGGAAAAAACTGGCAAGTCAGCTGTTCCTCCCAGTATTAGCATGGAAACTCTACAGGGTATTGATCCATTCTTTGTCTTATCACCCCATGTAAATAGTAAATACCTCAAATAGGCAGGGATTCTTATCCTATGCTTATGTGTTCCTAGAACATAGAATAATAATCATAAGTTAGCTTCTTGTGCATCCTTTTAAAGATTCTGAAGTGGATTAGAGTAAACTAGCAGGAACGGAAGCACACAGCACACTAAACAGTGGGCATAACTATATCAGCATGCTGAGTTTTTCATATAATTACTGTTTTCTATATTATCGATATTTGCTCATGAGGAATCTAGAATACTAATTTACCTGTTGGATTTGTTTCTTTGTTTATTTAAAATATCAGGATCCCTTTGGTCCATGTAATACTACTAAGAAATAGGAATGAAAAACCATAGACTTCACTCGATAAAATGATTACATTGATTGTAACAAAAGTGATGCAATTCAAACTGCTACAAAGCAGATGGTTTTATTTCATACATTCTATAAGTTTATAACTATGTTTCTGAATAAGTCCAGTACAACTATCTATTTTTTAAATTCCAGTAAAGCAGTAATATGTAAGATATCACAGGTTAAATCCAGCTCAACATCAACCAGAAATGTCTGTAATCAATGTATACAAATAAAATATTCTGTATGTAATTTTTAAGTCTTTCATGGTCATATGCAAAAATTGGTGTTTCAAAGACAGTGACTAACGTGATAAGTACAGCTTGCATACATTTTATATCAAAGTCATAGACATCTGGATAAACTATATTTGTCCTGAAAATGATTCAAAGAACATAAAAGTATCCAAAATATTTACTTACTCACATCTGTTATTTTAAAGGGAGGAACAGGGAAGGAGTTTTATTGCTGATTCTTGCATAATAATTTTAAGATTTATGGAAAGACAGAAAAGAGGAGCTGTCAGTATAGAGATTGGGTGGAACTTTCCCTAGGCAGATATTATAAACACAGCTTTTTCAAGTATCACTAACTCCCTCCCCAAATTTTTATATGGCTTATATCTCTAGACAATCCAGAATACCAAACAATCCAAGTTAAAGATGGCCCTGAGAAAAAGATCCTGGGAAGTCTTTAGAGTGATATCCATATGCCAATGACCCTGCTGAGAGACAAAGTGAGCTCATGCTGAACAGCTGCTCTTGGGGTTGTAAGAACATGTTCCTGTAACAGCCTCTCATCTGTCTTGTGCACTTCTCTGGAAGTAAACCAAGACATCAAATAGAAACTCAGGAGAATGAGAAAGTGATTAAATAGCTTTAGCCACAGATCACTGACATGAAGTCAAATATGGACCACGGAGATGGGCTCTAATTGCTCTTAAGGATCTATGTACAGGAGCTGGGTCTTCCAGTAAACTTTCAATTCAGGGCACAGTAGAAAGAAGGATCCAGGACAGGGACCAGGAAATGAGCTGCCTGAACTTTTTTCTTTCTTGACCCTGTTATTAAGAAACTCTATGATATTGGCAAGTCAGATCATTTTACTCAGTCTGTCTCCCCCCTCCCCAAATATGGGAAATATTCTTAATCATTTTTTAATCATTAAACTTTTTGTGAAGGTCAGACAACAATATGAAGGAAAGTACGGAGCTCCTGCAAGGCATCACTGCATAACACAGAAAGATGACATTGTCTTGATGCTAAATAAACATATCAGCTTTCCACATACATATATGTGAGTCAATCACAGACTCCTATAGATGAAGGCAAAGAAATACATAAGAGCCTCAATCCCATTATTAATGTAGGGAAATTATTGAACATTTGAGGTTTCAGCATTCAGAGTCTGGATCTGTTATCTTAGTAACTGTCATTCAACCTGTAAGGAGTTTATTTCCCTTCAGTTCACTGAAATCACATTTATGTCATGTAAATCAGATCAGCTTGAGATGAAGACTGTGGTCTATATTTCTCTATTTGCATATTTCTCCTAAAATACCTTCATATGTAAGGATCCCATGCAAAGTTCACTGTGCATTATGCAGAACAAGGATGATCATCTATATTCTGAACATGAGGAACAATGAAATTTAATTCACTTAAACCGATCAAGGTTGAATATCTTAATAACTTCTGGTGAATATCTTAATAACAGCACCGCTGTTACTGGTGTAAAAGAAGCACAATAAACTGTGCTGACCAGTATGGAAAGAAGAACAAGAAGTTAAATATGCCATTGGTAAGTACTTTATGTTCCTTTTTGTACAGGTCTCAGAGACAACATACCTAACAGAAAGTGGGATAGAGAGATAGCAATGAATTGGGACAAGGATCCATGTATCCTAACAGGCATGCTGGTGCTCTTCTCCTGACTCCATACACAATCAATAATCAATATTTTTATTACGTAGTTTTGGTGTTTTGGTTGGGTTTTTTGTTTGTTTTGTTTGTGTACAGAAGGGATGTTCTTTTATGACAGAAAAGATCTATTGTAGCTCATAAAATTGAATACTCCAAAAGGCAAGTCTTCATCAATAAGATTAGAAATGGACAAAATTCAAAAATCTATTTTTTCTGCTTTAATCAGTAATAGTCATTGATTTATTGTCAATTACAAACAAGGCTGTATCAGAGACTTTAAAGGATAAGTAAGATTTTCTCTAGGCAGAAAAATTTTAGGGAAGAACATGCAAAAAAAAAAAGTGAACGTTTTGACTGCTCCTTCTAACTGTGTTTACATGTATACATCTAGACATGATGATGCACAGGCTTCCTGAAACAAGCAAGAGCTGGCCTAACAGTTATTGTGCAAACTTATTAATTAGGCATCTGACAGCATGTATTTCTATAGAGCCTCTATGTTTCATGGGCTTTTATGTGTAATTCTTTTGATGGACTTACCCTAGAGTCAGTTCCCTTGATGTCATCTTACTGTAGTTCTCAGTTTTCATTCAGACGCAAACAACATCGTCCCCACTTTATCTATATGAATTCAGAAAGTTTAGTTTGGGTCATTTCCCTTGTCCTTCGGAAAAGTAGTCAGAAGGACAAGAAAATCCTGAACCTCCACCATCCAGAAAGCACCCTGCTTGCTGACTATATGTTAAGAGAAGACACTGGTTTCCACTGGTCCGGGCCCATAGCTTTCTGGCCTCAGTAAGCAACTTAAACTGGGTCAGGCTCATTTTGATAAATTAAAACTTCAATATATACACAGATATACACATTACAAAGCAAAGAATTTTAAACAACTTAAATATAGCTGGTAATAAGCTACTATACTCAGTAATGTCTTTCCTCCATTTCCTATAAAAATGC
Organism: Geosciurus inauris; assembly: GCA_004024805.1. Taxonomy (NCBI): domain Eukaryota; kingdom Metazoa; phylum Chordata; class Mammalia; order Rodentia; family Sciuridae; genus Geosciurus; species Geosciurus inauris. Next base: position 59,872 of record PVHX01008729.1, read on the forward strand.
ACTCCTCTTCTTTTTAAATTTGGTCAAATTGCATGCTTATTTTGGGCTATGCAGATGCAACCTTTTCTCTTTCATTTTTTGCATATTTCCTCTTCTATGAGTAGAAAGGAAATGAGATTTGAAATCATAACTGAGATTAAATAGCTTATTACTAATATTACCTTGAGAAAATTACTATAAGCTTTCACTCTCTTGTCCATAAATATCAACTGGCAGTTTGGTGCATACTCACAAATACATGTGTGTGTGTGCATATACATACATCATACATATCTATGAAGAAACACATTTACCACACACATTTGTTGGGAGGATTCAATGAGATAGTGTGAGTGGGTTGCTCATTGTCTGTCTTCCTCCTTCTCAACTCTGAAGCTTGTGCTGATCCATCAATTGAATAGATTATAAACTGTCATTGCAGGCAATGTTTCTGTGCTGTAATTACTAATGACTACTAAGTGTCTGTGTCATTGTGGGTGCAAGTTGCTGTATGTTCAACATTATCATCAGTGGCATGAATGGCAGAGTTCAATCCAAAGAGAAAACACAAAAGGATGGAATGAATGGATACAAATATTTTCTGATATACCCAGTCCACAGCTCAACAACTGAATCAACCCAAAGTCAGCAAAATGTGATTCCACACTAATTAAAGTATAACTTAAATGGTCCTGAAGATAGAGAATTTACTCTTTACACCAGCCCCTACACTGTTGAATATCTCATAATTAAAATATTTAAGGCCACTGGTCCCTAATACCTTACTAGAAGTCCTTGTGATGACCTTTAGGGACACATTAGGTCATTTATGCTTCACAGGGTAATTTAGATATATTCTTGGTAAAATTCATTATTTGGGTTATTGATAAAAACATCAGTAAGCAGAAAATGAAAGATGAATTTGTGACTGAAGAATTTTAAAAGGGTTTCATAATCTTACTACCTGGATGATCGAGAGAGAGAGAGAGAGAGACCCAGAGAGCACAAAACCAGAACGCTTGGTAGGGACTTGTGTAGAATCAGAACCACTTAAAATGTCTCCTCTTAGTCTACTCCACTAACACAGCCTCACGATCCATCACTGTCTCCTTTGATCTCGTCCAGAATTGTGTAGATTTTCCTACCGCATGCTTATTACCTGGTGTTTTAATAACCTGTATTTTCTCTTGCTGGACTATGATGGTCTGCAGGAGAGAGGCAGTGTCTTACTTTTTTTCTTGACATACATTCCAATGTGTAAATATGCCTGGTACACAGTAGGCAGGCAGTGTTGATTGAATAAATGACTTATACATCCAGAGAGGGAACTGTCAGGACAGGAAGAGAGATGCTTCTCCATCATCATGGAAACGCTCCTGATAGACATGTTGGAAAGAGAGTGACATCTAAAGAGGCAGCCAAGAGAAAGGCCCTTCTTTCTCTTTTTATTATTGTTTTTTTAATTTGTTCTAATCAGTTACACATGACAGTAGAGAGACCGACATTATTGCCCTTCTAGATCTTTTAATTCTGCCATGATCAGAACTAAGACACCAACATTTTCATAAGTTTTTCCACCCAAATTCCTTAATAAATTTTATAACAATTTTACTTCATAAGATGGAAAAATGTACTTAAAGCAAATATTCTTTAAACAGGAAGGGCAGGATCCAAATAATGTATATTTTTTCTATATTTGCCTGTTCAACACAGCTATTTCTTTGAGATAGTTCAGTGTTCTTCCATTTTTCTATAAATCTCTAAGAATTTCTAAATTAAAATCATTAGTATTGAATGAATTTTTAGATGCGATCTTATATCTATATATTTTTCTTCTTTTCTCTATATTTTTTCTTCTTTGCTTGTGTATCTCAAAAATCTATGCTTACAAGAAATCTTTTCTTGGTTTTTCACTTTCAACATGAGTGTATATGTATGTGTGTACACGTATACACATACATATATACATATATGAGGAGAGAGAGATAGGTAATATAGGTGGATGAGTGTGTGTATATATGTATGTGTGTGTATAGGATAGAAATACACATATAGATGGATACACCAACTAGAATAAAATTTTTAAATTTTAATATGTTAAAACCTTAATATAGTAATATATTTCAAATCATACTATTTTATTCATGAATGATAAACAACTGATGAAAAATTATAATGAGTCACTCAGGGAAAAAGTAGCAATAATAAAAGAAAGGGCAAATTCTCAAAATTCTGCTTTTTAAATGAAAATGGGTATATTTGAGCTATAAATTCTATTAAGACCACAACCTTCCCATTAAAATTGTTTTTTTCTTTCTCTTCCTAATGTGACTGTCTGTGTGTAGGAGCTGATTACTCCTAATTGCAAACTTTCCATTCTGCATGTGTCATAGACAACTATCCTTGTAATCATATTGCAGAAGGAAATGTCCAACTTGATAGCTTGAAAAGATTATGTGAACATCAGGAGACAATAACTCTGATGGGGTAGATAAGAAAGCAAAATGAAATTCCTTAAATTCTTCATGTTTCTGTTCCATATTTGAATAATTAATTTCTTAATTAATTATTAAGGGCTGGCCACATCCCCAGCCCTATTTTGTGTTTTATGTAGAGACAGGGTCTCACTGAGTTGCTTAGTGTCCCCGCTGTTGCTGAGGCTGGCTTTGAACTCGTGATTCTCCTATCTCAGCCTCCCTAAGTGCTGGGATTACAGGTGTGCGCCACCGCACCCGGCTTCATTCCTATTCTATATATGGGAAGAAGGTGGTGGAAGACAAAACATTTTGGACCAAGAGAAGGCTACCTGGGAAAGTGATAAGGTGTTTTGTGCAAAGCATGTTCTGCTTCCTGTAGACTTGTGTTGTCGTCTCAAGGTACGTGAGTCTCACAGAAATATACTCTTCAGGGGTAGAACCAGATAGCTTTAAACTACAGTGTGGGGGAGTGTGTGCGTGGATCAGGATCAACCTAGAACCAGCCGGTGAATTATCCATCATGAGCACACGTAGCACATAGTGGAGCTTTTCATGACCTTCTAGGAATCGACAGGGCTTGTGTTTTGGGAGAGATGTCAGGGTAGAGTCTCCAGTTCACAAACAATGGAAGGTGAAGACTGGATTCAACTTATTACTCACTTTAGGAAGTAAACCAGTTGCAGCTATGCTAGAAGCAAAGGAAATGAGACATAATGAATATGAAAATTATAATTTGTTAAAAGAGCTGGGTACCACCTAGAAACTTTAGCAATGGACACGGTGACCAGGGGCAAGTTACTTCCTTTCTCTGGGCTTCTCCTTAGAAGAAGAGAAGAGAAGAGAAGGGAGGGGAAGGGAAGAGAAGGGAAGGGAAGGGGAGATAAAAAGAGAAGAAAAGAAAAAAAATTAGTTTTCCTGGGTGGTGCCCAAGACACCTTCCACTAACAACAATGTGTGACTCTGAAACCATTGCCAAGGTGCCTTAGAGATAGTTGAGTTTGCTTTTTTTTTTTTTTTTTTAAATATTTTTTTAGTTGTGAATGGATCTTTATTTTATTCATTTATTATTTGTATGCGGTGCTGAGGATCGAACCCAGTACCCAAAGCATGCCAGGCAAGGGCTCTACCACTGAGCCACAGCCCCAGCCCCAGTTGAGTTTGCTTTCATGTGTAGCCCACTTCTCTCATTGCTAGTTGTAGGGGATTGTCAAGAAGAGTTTAAATGGACACTTTTGCTCAGAATAGTTAGTTCTCAAATAAGTGGGAGGTTTTACTTTACAAATGTAGTAGGGTTAATTTTATTACTCTAAAACTAAGATAGGAGTGCCAAAAATTGTCTGGACGATTCTTTTTTTGTTTGTTTGTTTTTGGTATCAGGGATTGAACTCAGAGGTTCTCAACCACTGAGCCACATCCCAGCCCTATTTTGTGTTTTATTTAGAAACAGGGTCTCACTGAGTTGCTTAGTGCCTCACCATTGCTAAGGCTGGCTTTGAACTCGTGATTCTCCCATCTCAGCCTCCCAAAGTGCTGGGATTACAGGTGTGCACCACTGCGCCAGGCTTGAATGATATTTGAGTAACAGAGTTCAAGTAAAGGGTAAGAAAAGGTGAAGGAAAAACTCCTACTACTATTTCACCCTCCAGATTGTGGTCTATTGGTGGATCTGTCCAAGGATTCTGCATTTTCTTGTAATTTAGGGGCAACATTCTGCATCAGGACTTCGTCAAGCGCTTGACATGTCGATAAGCCTATAGGTGGGCGCAGAAATGAATCCTGATTCTGCTTTGTTCCAGCTTTCTATCTGGAGAAATCATTGTCTCTGAGCCTCCAGTGTCTCATCTGTTCATGTGTAGTAGCAATTACAGAGATTTGGGGAGAAACAGCCATAGTATGTATGAGCCCCACCACAGTGCTTGAAATTAACCCTAATACCACTGTGCTAATCAACTTTCCATTACCAAAATGAAATACCTGAGATAATTAACTTATAAGGAGAAAAGGTTTATTTTGGCTTACACTTTTGGAGATTGCAGCCTATAATTGATTGACCCCATTGCTTTGGACCCGTAGCAAGGCAGCACATCATGGCAGGAGTGTGTGGCAGAGCACAAAGGAAAAAGAAAGAAAACAGGATCTCCTAATCCTCTCCAGGGGCATGCCCCCAATTACCTTAGGACCTTCCACTAGACCCTGTCTCCTAAAGGTTCTACCACCTACCAATAGCAGCACCACGCTGGGGATCAACTTTTTACACATGGCATTTTTGGGAGACATTTATAGTTCAAACTACAACAATCAGCAACCTTGAAGTCAGAAAAAATATGTGCCTCAAATAATTCTCATTTATTAGTATTAGACCTTTAACTGCCATGATGAATCAAAATACCCATATATGACAGATTCTATTCACAATTTTTTTTATCAATAAAAGAGTCCATTGACATCAACAGCAATTCAACTATTGGATTTCCTTTTGGCCAAAAATAATTGAACTCCTTTTAAAAATAATTTCAGCTCATATTTACATAGTGCTTCACAGAACCCAGGACTGTTATCTCACATGACAACCCAATAAAAGAGCAGGTATTGCAACTCTAGGTCTTGCACAAGAAATAAAGGTTTGAGAAGGCTCAAGGTCACACAGGGAGCAAAAACCAGGATGGGTCTGAAGCTTAGATCTCTGCAATCCAATATAGCATTTATGTATTGGTGCTGCAATAGCTAATTTGTAGCTAAGTATGTAGAAAAACAAAGATTAAATGTAATAACCATTTCCCTGATGTAAAGCTAAAGTGGCTCTGTACCTAATAATTTAAATCACAGCAATAAATCATGATGCACATGTACAGACATACACACATTTTACTCTAATATCAGAAGATAAAATAAGTGAGTTATTTTTTACCTAGGCTTTCATTTGAAGATCTTTGTTGAAACATAGAGGTGATGTCTTCAGTGACATCTTACTCTGATGCCACATGACAGAGAGTTTATTAGTGACATTTTAGAAGACATGTACTCATTTGCATTAGAAGCTGCTTCAGACCAAGCAATATTGGAAACAGAATACATCTTCCATAAAAAGAAAGGTCACAATTGGATATTCACCAGAGGGATTTAAATTTTTTAATACCACAGCCCAGCTAAGATGATAGCAAAATGTTTCAGGTGTGAGAAGAAAATAATTCCTTTGCAATGCAGGATCCAGGAAGAAAATGAGCAAATACCTCTGTGGCAAATTGATGGGGCTTATCACCATTCTTCACAAGAAAAACAAAGTCATTACTTATTCTGTAGCTCTCACAGCCCAGCACACCGTCCTGTTGCTGAAACTAAAGAAGAAAGACAAAAAGGTGACTGAGAGCCACCACCTAAGTCACTTTGGAACACAGATGAATTATGCATCCTATTTTGCTCTTATGGTTCAATGTATTGTGATAAACTTACAGTCTATTTCCTTGCTGTTTTTTTCTATTTAATATTTTAGTCAGAAAGTAAAATTTAAGTTATTTTCCTTAGGAAAATGATCCTGGGGATTTTTTGCTGTTGTTGTTCATATTTGTTTTTGCTACATACCACATAACGCAAATGATAATAGTGTGATTTATAGTAAGATATAAATATTTGCTCTTTATTCCTATTTCCTGGCACAGACTTCCTTATCTGGAGAGGTAAACATGTCTGTCATACGTTAATGAGATGACTGGTGACTCCTAGATAGCCTCAGGTTAGGAGTTCCTTGCCTAAAAGACCCAGGCATGAGTAGAGCTCCACCCCCAACCTCTGGGAAAGGGAGAACTGAAGGGTAAGTCAATCACCAATGGCAAATGATTTAATAGATCAGGCTCAAATAATGAGGTCTCTATAGAAATCCAGGTGAGGACTGGCTTTGAAGAGATTCCAGATAGAGAATCATGCAGAGGTACCTGGAGGATAGCATGTCCAGAGAGGGTGGGGAATCCCCACCCTTTTCCACAGTTGAGTCTTTCCATCTCTTCGTATGGCTGTTCGTCTGTGTCCTTTGCAATATTCCTCATAATCACACTAGTACATGCCCGTGTTTTCTCTAAGTTCTGTGAGCCACTGAATAAATTAATTGAATTTGTTAATCCCAAGGAGGAGTTAATGGGAGTCCCACTTTACAGCCTGGGGCTAGGAACTGTAGTAAAAACCTGTTACCTGTGTTTGTTATCAGAACTTGAGTGGGGGTTCCTGGGGGTGTCAGTGGGAAGTCTTAGGAGTCTGAGACTTTACCTATGGGAACTAACATGGCCTCCAAGTAGATAGCATCAGAATGGAATTGAATGATTGGAGACAAAGGTGGTGTCTGCTGGAGAACTAGTTTTCTCCTCACACACATTTTGGTGGCCAGAGGTGACATCTCTGTGTTGAGGACCCTGTTAACTATATGAGGCAGTAGGAACAACTTTGTATTTTTTCCCTATGTCTCTATAACAAACGTGTCAAAAAACACTATGCAGAAATTTATAGCAAAGATACTTAAGGGCTCACAAGATAAATTAGCAGGTGCTTGTTATCCTCAGTAGAGTCTCTGGGAATTTAGTGAACAGAATGAGACCCTATCCAAAGCTCATCCTGTAATGACCAGTCTCTGCTGCTAAAAAGAAGGAAATAGTCTTATATCGAAATCCCTTTTCATCTAAACCTCAGAGTTTTTAAAAATAGCCAATGATGGTAAAAGATTGTTGGTTGTCTTGGAAGTTCAGACTCACCAGTCTTCAAGTTTGGAGCTTATAAGAATGTCTACAAAGGGGTCCTTTTCCTCTTACTTAGTGGAAACACATAGAATGCAAAAAAATGTGAATTTGTCATACTCATGAATAGATCCCATAAGACAAGAAGAGTAAAAGTTTGGTAACTATGATTTATAGTTATATTTTATCTATGAGCTTATAGTAACAGATGGTGAGAGGAAATATAAAATTTGTGTGCACATTCATTTTTTTAAAAGAGGAATGATATTAAATCCAGAAAGTCAGAATGAGTGACCCATTTAAAATGTACTCTTGTGAGTTACAGATATTTCCTAAGAGAAAAACTTGGGCATGAGTGAAACATCTTCAGTGGTGAGATTATTTGTACTTAACTAAAAGAAACAGGAGCTCCAGGAGGTGACATGAAACACCTTCTTGCATCCCTCCAGCCTCTGCCTTCTGCCTCACGTTTTCTACATGGTCCTAGAATTTTGTCTAAGGGTTTACATCTAGTGGCTCAGCCATAACCTGGAATCTATTGGTCTCCACCGTAGAGATTATGGATCTATGAGTAGAGACCAGTAGGTCCCAGGTTAAGACTATAAGAGGCTGTACAGTTCCTAATTAGAATGAGGGGCTGTTTTACAGTAGGCAGAGCCCACCTCCTTGTTGAGAATTGGACTCTGGAAACATTACACCTTCTGTAGAATTCCTCAGTAAATTACATGAATTGTAAAACCCATGCATAGTCTCTTTTGAATAGAAATTATTCAGCTGATTTATTTATTTGTTAATAAACTATATTTGTTCTTGAAGATTACAAGTTTCAAGGGAAAAGGGAGTCATAAAAGACATGGAGCCTGAGCCATTCTTTCTTTCCTATAATATTTTTTATTTCTTATAAGCCATACAAATTATTTGACAATTCAAATAATGTAATCTATGAAAGGAGAAATTTTCATAGATTTTTATACATTTTTTTATACATTTTATAGAAATTTTTATACATTTTTAACAAGTATTGACAAGAGTTCCTTAATATGTGTCTCCCTATAAAATTAAAGGAATCAGTAAGCTCAGTTGATAGGAAGGGAATCAGATTGACCAAGAGCTATATTCTAAGAGGAAATGGGCCCAAAGTTAGTATAGCCACAAGGAGGAAAGAAGCTCAAGATCACAGTCAAGCAAGACAATGGGTTGACATTGTACATCAGGTGAATCAATCTCTCTCTCTCTCTCTCTCTATCTATCTATCTATCTTTTCTTCCCAAATTCAAGAAGAATAAAAATGAGAAGAGATAAAGCTCTTAAGCCAAAGAGTACAAAATATGATGGAAGAAATGAGAAATAGCAGAGAACGAAGTCTTCCCATTGGCCCAGGAAGAAGTGAAAACTCCTACATAAGAACTGCACAAAGGCTCTTAGGTGGCAGCACCTTGAGACCCTATCTCAAAGCTGAGCTTGCCTCCCCCTTAGAGGAGACTAAGCCTTCCTTTTAGGTTCCACTGAGAAAAACATGGTTCTTGACACATTTAACCCTGTAAACTACAAGAATATCACAAACTATAATTGCCTGTGGTCTGCCACTCCTTGTCCTCCTCAATGTATCCCCACCACCCCTGAGCTTATGCTCCCAGGAGAAGGGACTGCAGGGAGGACCCTTGACAGGAAGCTTTAACTTCCACCTGCTATGTGTATACAAGACTAGCCCACCGGGAGAGAAGAGCCTAGCAACACTACCTGATAATCTAAACCACCTCTTTTCCCCCTTTAACTCTCAGAATTGTTGATTATAGTGTTTCTTTGGTGTGTCAGTAGTGGAGTTTCTCCTTGACCAAATTTTAGTTGATCTACTCTGAATCTTCCTTCCATCTCACCCTCAGTTTTGGACTTCAGTGTTCTTCTCTGACTTGTCCAGTGTTAGCAAGAATCCTATTGACTGATTTATCCAGAATTCCCCTCACCTCTGATAATTTTTCTTAATCATTTTCCATCCACCCTTAGTAATTAGCCCCTACCCTGCTTCTTAACTACACATTTCCACTTTTCCTTGTTCTGTTCAGTGTTGATCCCAATCTCTCTCCACTACTGCAAACAAATTACAGTAGCCCCTCCATTTATTATGATCATCCTGAATAAAGTCTTCCTGTTTGAACAAGTGCCATAGTATTTTCTTTTCTTTAGCATCTCCTTTGAATTAAACTCCTGACCGTTTACATTCTCCATGAGAAAAGGTGGCAATCCCTTCTCTAGATGGTATGACCATGGTCCTCATCAGCCCAAAGATCAAAACTTTGCAAAGCTCGTCATTTGGATGTCCTAAAATGCAGTTAGGATATTTGGCATTGTTTGGGCATTTGACTAGAAAACTTCAGATACATCATTTTTTCCTAGCACAGATTTTACTTTTCTAAAGATGCCCCAAAGGAAATTGGAATGTTGAAATATGAAACATTGAAATATGAATCATATCTAAGTCTCTGTGCTCATCAGATATAGTGGAAATTTATGTAGTGATCTTCTTAAGTACCTATTTTTGCCAACAATGTTTCCAACAATTGTGAACTAAATCCAGGGACTATTATATCCCAAATGGTAGATTTTCTCCCTAAGCAGATCTGCTACTCTCTTGCAGGGAAATCTCTTGTTTATCTTTGGAAAAATAATTTACTTTAGGCCAAGCTTCCTCAAAGACCAAAACATATCTTTTCCTGGTAATGCCTATGTTAGGAAGATGTTCAGTAAAGGGTTCACAGTGATGAGAAGTTAATGAAACTATTCCTGTAATACAATAAATCTTCCAAAATGATTCTAATAAATTGAATAGTTAAAATTAGCATTCCTTAGACAATTAAAACTGTAAGCATTTTGGAAAAGCATTCTTCACCTATGTAATTCTCTAAGATTCATTCTCGGATAGAGGGGAGTGGTATCAGTTTACACTTACATATAGATAAATTCAGGATTTCAGCATCATCTAATCTTAGTTAATAAATTATTTCATGTTGCCATAATTGCAAGACAAGAATAAGCAACATTTTTTTTAAATAAAGGAATAGAAATCATGGAAACTAGAGAAATCCTTCAGAACTGTTTTGAACAGCTACATGAGCAGTGCCAAATACCGCAAAGGATGAAGCAGGTCCTTTGCAAATTAATCACTCAAGCATTAATGGGACACCTGAGCTGTGCCAGCACCAAGGCGTGGAGGGCGGGGCAGTTTCACAGCGCAGTCATCCTTTCTCCAGGAACTCACCAAAACCCACAGGGGAACTGCAGACTTAGGCAGAAGCCAATGCAGGTGTGATAGAACTGTAGCACATCACATTTTGAGAATATTTTTAAAAATAAAATATTTATTCTCTACCTCTGTGCCTCATGTACCAGGCACAGTGGTACATATCTGGAATCTCAGTGGCTCAGGAAGCTGAGGCAGGAAGATAGCAAGTCCAAGGCCAGCCTCAGCAACTTGGTGAAGCCTTAAGCAACTTAGTGAGAACCTGTCTCAAAATAAAGAAATTGAAAAATGGACTGAGGATGTGGCTTAGTGATAGAACACCACTGGATTCAATCCCTGGCACAAAAAAATAAATAAATAAAAATTAAAAAATAAGAATACAAAATTAGATACTCTACAGACATCAGTGAACATTTCTTTTTTTTTTAACATTTATTTTTTAGTTGTAGGCGGACAGAATATCTTTATTTTATTTTTATGTGGTGCTGAGGATCGAACCCAGTGCCTCACGCGTGCCAGGCGAGCACACTACCACTGCGCCATAACCCCAGCCCCAGTGAACATTTCTTAAAACAAGCAAGAAGTGACAACAAATTACAAAATTTAAAAAACTGACAAATACCACAAAATTAAGAAATATTATTATATACAAGTTTTATTGAACAACTACCCAGTGTCTCTATATTTTTCTTACATTTTCTTCATGTAAAGAGTTTGTGAAATAATTTATATAATAAGAGCAGAAAGATAATTTTGTCTTCACTTTTTCATGGTTGAACAAAAGTTCTTTTATTAGAGGATGGATTGCATAAACAACTTTGTATATAGATATATTTGCTGTTTGTAGGATTGCAACAGGTTTGAGCCATACAAACATATAAATTCTGATGAATTTGTGAATTCAATATATTAGAATTTGATGATTCTTATCAAAAAAGAAAAGGAAATGATCTCCCTTTCGTAATTATTTGTTACATTATCAGGTATGTCCCTGACAAAAGAGAATTCTTATTCATGTCGTCATAAAAGTAAAGCGATTCCTTGACTTAAATTTTACACGTCTAGTAATGTGTGACTCTTGGGTGGTGAGTACTAATCCAAGACCAGAGCATCCTGATCCTGCATGACACAGAAAGCTGTTTTGTTTTGTTTTGCTTTCTTTACTTTTTTGCTAACTAACTTCTGGCTCCACCACTGCACTTTTGTTTATTCTCTACCTCTGAGCTCCTCAGAACATGTTCTCATGGCACTGTGACCTCCGGTCCTCCAGCTATGTGCCATGGCACTAGGCAAGACGGCATGGTGGTCAGGAGCAGTGCTTCTAGAACTCACTGCTACACCAGGATGACCAGTGATGTACAGCAAGCCATAAAGCATGTGCCATCCACCCAAACTAAATCTATCTTCAACTTTTCCTCAGCCCAAAACCAGTGAAATTCCCCATCTATCCAATGCCACCCAAGACAGAGTAGAAAGGGGTGGTGGCCTGACTTGTTTCCAGTTAAGTTTTTAATATATATTTTTATAGGTTAAAAATGACTATGAACACTTAGGACCCCCTTCTAGATCTTAGAGAGGGACCTCTGGGAGTGAGAGACCTTGAAGTATAGAATGCCTTCATTGCCATCAAGGTCATCAGCCTCTGCAGACAGGATACAGACGTAGACACCTGGCATCTAGCAGCTCAGAGGAGGCTAGTCCCCCATGAATGGTGTTAGTGAGAAGGAAGTCCTGAAAGAAATTCTCTTAAGCTGGGTATTAAGGATAGAATGTGCTTTAGTGTGTAAAATGAAGGCAAAGTATATTCCAGGCCAACGGCATGGACACAGCAAAGATTTGGTGTTGGAACTGAAAGCCAAAATAAAAATAAAATTATGCAAAAATTGTAAATTCTCTTTTGCATGAACAAAATCTATTCTTCTGTAAGTTGACCGTAAAAGATACTTCCTGTGTTAGTTATTTCTGACTTCACTTCTATGATCCATCCGTGTCCATACAGTTCTTTTCACAATAGCTCTGTGGCATACTGTGGATTCTAAAGTGGCTACCGGAAGACAACGGGTCAGTTTTCTAAATATTTTGTATACAGAGCAGAGGCTTGGCCACCATTACATCATTCTAGGAAGGAAATTTTTTTTTGGTCTGCACCCTATAACCAATGAACAAGTCTATATTTTTTATACTAATCCAAGATCTGAGCATCCTGATTCTAAGTGATACAGAAAGATTTTTGTTTTGTTTTCTTTTTGTTTGCTTTGTATGATAAAGATTCTCCTTTTATTAGTTCCCCCTTTTATGTGAGGACACACTTGGGTCTGTATTCCTTTATGTGAGGGCATCCTATCACTAAAAAGCCAGCTAATATTATCTCCTATGGACTTGCTCTTCTGAGTGAGGAAAGAAGAGTCCTCCAGATAATTTTCCCAATAATAGCAATCTTTTATAGAGGGCTACCACATGCCAAACTTTGTGGTGCTTTAAGCATTTCACTGACTCTGTGATTCTAGAGGTAAGTAGTATTATCTTCATGTTATAAAAATGTTTAATTTACTGCTCTTCATAATCTAGGATCTAAGCCTGGCTCTCAAGACTGGTATGGATTCAAAACCCATCAGTGCAACAGCCCTAAGAGTTCCTCTCTTGAGGTGGGACCTAAGCCAGCCTCATTGCTAGACACCAGGGACTGAGTTGAGGCTTCCCCACTTAAGGAGGCTGAGAAAACTTCTGCAGAGCTCAGGGAAGGTGGTACTGTTATGCAAGCTGCCTGGTGACTAAGAAGCGAATCAAGCTTCCCCTTTGTGACTCAGTCTGTGATATCCTCTACATCCCCAGAACAGCAGTCCACACTGGACTGAAGGACCAGGGACTGAGTAGATGCAAATATAAAATTGCTAGGTGGTGAGAGGGGAGCTTTGAGGAACGAGAGAACTGTTTATTCATTCTACTAAAATGAATTCATGAACCGAAATTCTAAAACAACGTGAAGAATTTAAATATAAGTGTGACAGTCACCAACAATCAGAACACTAATTTATTGCAGAGGTAGTGAATTTTATAGAATGATCTAAATAATACTATAAGATAAATAGGTATAGAATGTGCATTTAAATAGGAAAAAGTATAAAACAAAAATGAGCAGAAGTAAAACAACACTTAGACAAATAAACAATTATAGATATGAAAAATAGGTACGAAAAGATGATTCAGTAAATGGAATGGACTGTAGACTGAACACAGACAATTGAGAGTGTGCTGGAACCACCCAGGTTGGGGCATGGAGAGGCAGAGCAAATGGTGTGTATTGTTTTCTTCAACTGAGGTAACAGCTCTCTCTTGGCCTCTCCACCTGAACCTCTAGGGCACTCACTTTATCCTTGCTGAACTCACCTCTAATCCTCGCAGAATGAGGAGCTGAAAGGACAGAAAAAAATGTTAGTTTTTCATCAACTAAAAGGTTGTGGAAAGGTCAGTGCAGGCACCTAGGCTGAGCAAGTAGGCAGAAGGCAGACCCTATTGCCCTGTCCAGCAGGCTCTGATGGAAGAGAGAGCCCTGAGCTCCTGGGGAGCAGGTGGCAGAGGCGTGTTTGGGGATGTTGTGTCTGTCTTCTAGCGCGTGTATTTTCTCATGTGGGGTTTTGAAGTTATGGCAGGCTGAGATGAAGTTGTACCACAAGGGTTAAGAGGTGACACTGAAACTGAAAGGAAAGTATTTCCTCATTTCCCAATATGCTTCTGCTTCAGGTCTTCAATGTGTTTTTATAAACGCCCAATTTCTTAGTTTATTCCTAATCTAATCAGTTCTTACTTGTGAAAGATATAATTAGGCAACTCTCTCTGACAGAGGTCCTGAGCACTTTCATATAGATAGACTCTCTCATCCAGAAAGGATGAGCCCAGCTCCTCTAACCCTTCCTTTCCTTCCTGGTCCAGGATCCAGGGAGACTCAGCATCAGCATCAGAATATCAGTGGTCAGGGGCTCACAAGTGATCACATAGCAGTAGACCTGGTGTCCCTCACTCTAGGTCATGAGGGAGCCTGGTTTCCCAGAAAGGAGCAGGGGCTGGCAGTCTGTTTCTATTTTTACCAAAGTGAGGCAGGAGGTTTTGCCTGTACTTGTGTTCTTTTTGTTTTTGGCAGGAGATGGGAAGTAGGGAGAGTTTCAAGGGAACAATAAGGCTGTCTATAGTTGTGAAATTATTTTTTTCCTAACATAGCTGTGCTAATTGACTTCACTTGGACTCTGTGATTGCAGCCAAAGAAATCAACAAGCTCAGAGTTGGTAGAGACTGGGTTTAGAAACATGGGACACAGAAATTGGAGTTTTTGAAGACAGGAAATAATTATCGATTTATATTTTAAAACTTTTATAGTACATAATAAATAGCAATATATTTATATATGAATTACATACACACACACTGAGAGGAATATAGACATAGTCCTGAATTGTTTCCATTTCCAAAATTCCCCAACAAGACTTTGGTCAAATTGCTTTCTGTGTCAGAGGCTCATTTTCCTGCTCTGTTAAAATGAAGTAGTAAACTAAATCATCCCCACCGATCTCTCTGACCAGCTCCCTCAGGTCTCTCCAATCATGGATTCAACATGGCTATTCATTATTCAGTTAATCCCAGAGTATTCATCTGGAACCGCCACAATAATATGTTCATTCCAAGATGGGGTGAAAACTAAACTAGGTAATTAACCAGTGTCTGCCTGGAACCTAAAAAGGACTCAATGCAATGGTAGGCTTTCATCAACAGTCATATGTTAAAGAGAACGAAAATTGTGTTTTAGAAAATTGTGGTAGAGGTCTTTCTAAAAATTCTGAAAGAAAAAATACTACAAACTTCCCAGAAACTCTGGAATTGAAAACATAGAGTTGATTATAAAAGAGGAACACAAGGCAGCCGTCGCCATGCCAGAGGGGCAACATAGACAGGCAAAAGTCTCAGCATGGCTCATATTCCAGAAGCATGTCACAGGCTTCGGGCCAGGGTCTCTGAATGAAGATGCTCAGAGACATCAGAAATGTGTGTGGGAGGGGCTCCTACAAGGCCAAGTGCCTGGGCTCCCCAGAGAAAATATTCTTGTATTTACTCATAACATCTATATTTAGTATCTATATTTCTCTCAGTATGTGTATACATATTTAACTTTTAAATCTACTAACATTCATAATATATTATATATTTCAATACAAATATATAATTATTCTGTCAGTCTTCAAAAACTCAAATTTCTACCTGTCTCCTGTGTTTCTAAGTCTAGTCTCCACGCACTCTGACCTGGTTGATTTCTTTGAGTCTGAGTGAAGTCAATTAGCACAGCTATGTTAGGAGAAAAGCTTCACAACTCTAGAGCTGTATTATTCCTTCCAAACTCTCCCTACTTCCCCATCTTCTGCCAAAAACAAAAACAACACAAGCACATGCAAAACCTCATGCCTCAGTTTGGTAAAAACAGAAATAGACTTCATGATCATACATTATTATCTTTCTTGGGTTTGTGATTTCCTTATTTGGTTAGAAATGTTTTTTTAATAGTCAAATAAGTACAATATTTTCAACATCCTGTTTCCCTCCACTCCAAAAGAACAGGACCGACCGAATCTAGATTACAAAACAGAACCTGTGGGCATCTCTTTTTATTTGTGAATATCACAGGATATAAAGGCCACGTGACTTGTGCATACATCTCAGGCTAGAATTCGTTGAACCTTCTCCATTGAATTTTACATATATGCTCTAGAAATAAAGTCTCTTATAAATAAACATCAAGCAATTCCAGTCTCCTTGAGTGTCTGGGGAACTGCTTTCTACTGTCTACTCCTTCCTTGTGAAAGAAAAGTAAAGTATTTCTTTAGCACTCACTATACTGTTTTCTCAAACCTAAAGCACAAGTTTGTACATTTTTATGTTCCTGAAATCAGAAAACATCTGTATAGTCATTCTGTACATATAAAGCCCTACTGCTGCTTCCTCTATATTATGGAAACTTAATATATGGATAAATTACCATATAACCTATTGTATTTTAGAGTATACAAAATGTACAATACAGCAAAAATGGTCATATATTTTATTTAACTTCGTGGAACAGATGTACATATCCTCCTTGTACAAGAGAAACCAAGCTATGGTGTGTTTCATTGGCCTCCCTGATTGCAGTTACCCAAGGTGGACAACCTACGTGGGGATACACACAGTTGGAACTCACTTATGTCGGTGGTAGCTCAGCTGCTTTACAAGGTGGAGAGGTGGTAAATAGACATCTTCCAGGAAGACTGCAGCTGAGAAGTGAGAGTTTCCACTGTCCACCATTCTTGGCTCTCCCCATTACCAAAATTAGCTGATGCAATTATAAATTGTTTCGAAAGTGACTGACTGCAATGAATTCCCTAGGTTAAGCTGTCGTTTTAAATGTTGGCCATTTTATTAGTTTTGTTTTTAACTGATCAGTGAGAAACAGGAGAGACCAATGACTAAATCCTGACACTAAATGCTGGCCTGATGATGGGGTTGCTGTGGCAGACCTTGGAGAGCGCCCAGACTCCAGTTCAGACTTTCCTGGTGGGGAAGCAAGTGATAGCCTCATGTACAGACAAGACGGAGGGACATCTGTGCAATCACACAGTTCATTCCCACTTGGGGCCAAACTGCCTCCCATAAACAGAGGCCCCATTGGTCAGATCTTTCCCTGAAATCAACAAAATCCATAAATATCCTCCCACAAAGGATAATTTAGTTCCTGCTGATGCTACTTCAAAGCGTGGTGTGCATTAATTGACTGAATTAATTGAGTAACCCTGGAAATGGAATGTCCATAATACATGTTCAAGTCTTGTGGAATAAAATTATTGTTTAAACCTGTAAATCTCAGTTTTTTTCTTTCCTCTTTGTAAAAGGATGTGAGTATATTTACAATGTATGAATACAGCTTCATTAACCATCCTGGGAGAACACATTTCAAATTTAGAAAAAGTAACTTCTCCTTGCAAGCATTAGAATTTAGCTTTAAAAAAGATAAAACTAAAAAAAATATGATGGATTTGGAGTTAATTAGCCTGATAAGTAATTTTTCTTTTGATACAAATGCATGCATTCTGTGTACGCCAATGAAACATTACTTAAATATTTTGAAGGATCTTGTCTAATTTTAATGTTTATAAAGTAATTAAGGTAATTTAAGGAGGAGAAAAATACTCCACCAGATCTTCCAATCACATGTTTGGGAGCAGCGGGCACATATCTTCAGGACCAGGGGGTAGACATAAGGACAGAAATTGCAAGGACCAGGAATCCCAGGCTCCAAGAAACAAGTCTGTTTATTTCCGTTGAAGACCTATGTTAAGGGTAATACACTGCGGGGGAGATCAGCATATTGACACACAATAAGAGAAAATCTTCTACTGGGACTGTGAGGTAGAGAAGGACAGAGTGCTGAGCTCCAGGGTAGGAAACAGAGGGAACATGGAAAAGGGAGCCAGTGTTACAGGGACAGTTCTTGGGAAGCAGGAGCCAGCCACGTCACCTGCCCTCCTCCAGGCAGAGACAGACGGTTGTCTCTCTCTCCCTGAAACCAGGCTCCGTAGCAGTTTATGGCAAGGGCAGAACTTCTGGGGGATGGGGTGAATGAAAAGTCAGAGAATAGGTCTGTCAATACAGCCAGCTGTGTAGCCACAACATGCTTTTCCATCTGGACAATTCTGAATGTGCATATTCAACATTCATCAATCCATGAACACCCTAAATGCTGAGCTGGTGCTGAGAGCTTCCTGTTCAGTTCCCTAAAACCAGATGCTCAGGCATATGGAGATTAGTCAACATTGCTGTCATCAAACCCGCTTGTCACAGTCCCTGTGGCTTTAGCCTCAGCTTAATCAAAATCATGATAGAGTCATGTTTACACTAGCGAACAGGATTTTTTTTCTATTAACATACCTTGACCCACAGAAAACTAAAATTTGTAAAAAGTCCGAGATAGAATAAAAGGCGCTATTGTCTTCTCTATATGAATATATTTATTTTAGTACTTAATTTAAATATATTTAATTTGTAAATTGGTTACTTGGTATATTTTACATTATATATACATTAATTTTAATATGTTAAATGACTCTTCTTCCAGTTAGAAAGGAAAGGTAATTCTTTATTCCACAAGTTAGGAAATAAATACTGAATAAACAAATATGAAATGTGAAAGATAAAGGCTAAACTCTCATTGTGATCTGATACAGAATAGAGATAGTGAGTTGCAAAGAGCAGATATGAAACAAAAAGGTAAATTGAAATGGAAGCTAAATAGAAATAATGTATAGAGTTAGGAGTCAAAACAGATACAAACAAAAGTAAGGAGGACAGAGACTGTAAGACAGAAAAAAACTAAGGGAGCTTAGGGACTTAGGGGGAAAAATACCAAGATAGTCTCTGTGAAGACATGCACAGTGAAACAGGCAGAGCCACAGAACAGGGAGTCCTGTGGGAAGAGCAATAAAGAGATGGGGAAACTGTGAATGTAATAAATTCCTGCTTTTCATCACAATCAGTTGCTCACTTGTATTACAAATCCTTAAGTATTTTGTCACCTTCACTACGGTGGGAAAAAAACCAGTACTGCAGTTTGAGTCACTATTTATTTATACATGCAACAAATTATCATTAAACCCTCACGGATAAGGCACTGTCCCAAGCATGCATGCTCTTGAGCAACACTATGCTAATGGCTCATGCATTAACTTATTTTCTAGAATGGGCAAAATTTAACACTTGTAGAAAGTGGTAAGGGCAGTGATGGAATTATGATTGGCAGCCCCACCAAACACAGTAGGGAAAGAGCAGTTTCCCAGATAAAATGATCTGTGCCTATGCATATTGAATTGGGGATGGGAAAACTGCTGAACAAAACAACAGAGGTCCAATATGATCTGGCATCATATCTCATTTTATAGAAAAACCAAAGAAATAAAGAGATTAATTTTTTCCAACTTCCCTACGAAATGGTTCTCACACATTTTTAAACCAGCTCTGTTTAATCCAGGCAATATCTCAAGATCCAATATCATACCATCCATAGTCGCATATTTGAAGAAGTAATGACTAATAACTCCCCAAAGTTGAACAAAAATAAATCTACAGATTTTAAAAAGTTAGAGAAACTAAAGTTAGATAAACCTAAGGAAATCCATGCCAAGACACATTATAATTAAACTTCTAAATGCTAAAATGGTGTCTGGAAAGCAGCCACAGGAAGCAAGGCATTATATGTAGAGAAATGCACATTTGAATGACAGTGGATTTTTTTATCTGAAACAATGGAGGACAGAAGGAAGTGGCAAAGTTTTCAAGTGCTGAGGAATAGTACTGTCAAAGGTAAATTCTACACCCAGCAAAACCATTCTTCAAGAATGACAGTGGAATGAAGATATTCCCACATGAAGGAAAGCTAAGAATATTTGCCACTTAACAGAGCTATCCTTAAGGAATGTCTAAAAGAAGTTCTTTAAACCCAAAAGGAGTGATCAAAGAAGGAATCTTTGAGCATAAAAAAGGAACAATGAAAAGAACCAAAATATAGCTGAACACAACAGACTTTTCTTCTCCTGATGAGTTTTCTAAATCTTATTTGAGAATTAGAACAAAATTTATAACACATTCTATATTTATCAGCTCAGATGGCCATTACAAATACCAGTCTGCATAGCTTAAACAACAGAAACTATTTTCTCCCAATTCTTGGGCCTGGATATCTGACAGGACTCAGTTACTAGTAAAGATTCTCTTCCTGTCATGCAGATAAACAACTTTTTGCTATGTCTTCTGATGAGCTCCCTAATGTGTACTGTAGGAATAGGGTAGGGGAGAGAGAAACCCAGTGCTCTCTAGTGTCTCTTACTCTTCCCTCTCCCTTCCCTTCCCTCTCCCTCCCCTTCCCTTCCCCTTCTTTTTCTCCTTCTCTTCCTCCTCCTCCTTCTTCTTTTTCCTTTTTTGAACTGAAAATTGAACCCAAAGCACTTTACCACTGAGCCACATTCCAGCCCTTTGTACTTTTTGAGTTTGAGACATGGTCTTAATAAGTTGTGAGGGCCTCACTAAGCTGCTGAAGCTGATCTCCAGCCTGAGGTCTTCCTGCCTTAGTCTCCTGAGTGACTAGGATTACAGGCATGCACCACCACGTCCGGCTCTGTTGTCTATTCTTATAAAAATAGTAATCCTATCAGGTCACAGGCCTGCCCTCATGATTTGACTTCACCCTCACTATCTTCTTGTAGCCACTGTCTCCAAATATAGCCACACTGGGTATGAGGGCTTCAACGTTTGCATTTGGAAATAGAAGCACAAGCATTCAGTCCACTCATGCATGAGACACCATCTGAAATTCAAGACGATGATATTTCAATAGTGGGAATGGCAAAGGGATCTAAATGGAGGTGAGATTGTCATGCTGCACAGTGGAAAACTGTGGCTGATACAATATTCAAACCCAACTTATCAGAGAATGTTCCTCTGTTGCCATAAAGTAATTATATTTCAGAGTCTGATGATGCCACTTTCAAGATTTTCACCACTTTCTTGTCTAACATAAAGTGACACATACCTAACAGTACATCAGCACAGGAGAGTCAATGAGCATCAGCCAAGGAGATAACACAAGTTGTCAGTATGTCCACAAAAGGGCAGTATTAAAGTCACGAGGCAGAAAGGAGGGAATGAAGGCACTCACACCTACCAATGTGCAAGTGAATTTTTTATATTTTGAAATTATGAAGATTATTATTGTTCAAGCAAGAATAAGAAAAAAATCCTATCATTATTGTGATTCCTCCTTACTTTCAGAGCATTTTGCAGCTTTCCAAAGAAAATGTAACAGTCACAAATATGGAGTATTCCAAGAATGAATTTTTATCCCATTTGTATATATTTTCCCAGAAGAAAAGTATAATTTCTTACATTCTTAAGAAACAAGGTGGTGAATATTTGCTACTTAACAGAGCTATCCTTAAACTGAAAAGGGACTTCTAAAACTGATGACTGCAGAAAGAAGAAATTTAGTACTCTGGAAATGTGAAAATATTCATCA